>NW_019091420.1:650788-662382 GCF_001949145.1 Acanthaster planci
CCCCAAGTACTCCCCGTCCAGCCCCAAGTACTCCCCGGCCAGCCCCACCTACTCCCCGCAGACGCCCAAGTACAGCCCCACCTCCCCCTCCTACTCCCCGACGAGTCCCAAGTACAGCCCCAGCTCGCCCTCTTACTCGCCGACGAGCCCCCAGGATTCCTACTCGCCCATGTCGCCCGGTTACTCCCCTGCCTCCCCTTCCTACAGCCCAAGCAGCCCCGACATCGAAGCTGATGATTAGATGCTGCTCAAGTGAGAACTACAGTACGCAGGCCAAGCATTACCCCCGTGGGCACAAGACCGCCCCATGGGATGAGGGATATGAGAGCCGTGGATGGCTCTATGCAGCACTGATGGGCACCAGATCGGGAAATATTTCCTTTGACATTTCAGATGATGCACTGTGGGCACAGTGGACTTTGCCGATCAGTGCACTATTTCTGTATACTGTACATGTGCATTACCTTAAATGGACCCGAAGTGCAAACTGTTACGATTTGATTGAAAAGTCTAGCAAAAATAATTGAAGTGTTAATAGTGCATGTCAGGATATTTGGCTCTTCAGTTAACTCAGTGTGCACCTTATATTCTTTACCGTGAACTATTATTACGTTAATCATATAATGTTTATACTTTATAAATATCGTAATATTCATCCGGCCCTCTCCCAAAAGAGCGTTAAAAATGAACCCTAACACTCCTCAATCCTTCACCTGTTGGAGGGCTGAGGACTGTTAGGGTTAATGGTTGGAAAAAAAAGTATGTTGTATTTAAAAACATCCTTGTACTTTGTGGAGAAAAATTCCAGAATATGAACGTTGTCACAGATTTGATTGCAGCTTACTTCCCAAAGTTTAACTTGCCCTCAAGACAATCTCGTAGCCTCGAAGGGGCCAACCAACGACTAATTATGCTACAGTGAAGACAGTAAAGCCCTTTGCATTCAAACTTGTACTCACTTACTGCGGCTCCACTATTGGATCGACTGATTAGATCTCTATGCTTCTCCAATTCTTATGATAAATTTTTTGTCACTCTAGAGGATTAGGACTAACTTTGCCGAAAATCTGTGTATTGCTTAGCAGTTGAATGCTCGCAGAGTCATTTACCAAGTGAAATGTTATGCGTTCATGTGTGTTTCCTGAGCCTGGTTACCAGCTTAGCTCCGTATATATGCTTACCACATAAACTCAGTAAGCAAAATTGTTTTCTTTTTTACTGAGCAACTTCGTGAAATCGGGCCCTGAGATCATAATGGCCAAATGATACTCGGCTTCAAATTTGTCAGAGAAAACACAGACGGTAGTGTCAGAGTATGAAATTATGGTCGGACATTGAACATGTCCCAACTTCATGTACTTGTAGTATTTGTCCGACCCAAAGCAGATGTGGTCTGACAGAGTGTCTGAAGGAGATCGCAAGGTTCAAGTCCAAAGAGCAGCAATCCTGTTTGCGGCGGTTGGTGTTTTTACCGTAGTTTTTGTGCTTATGATATTGAAATTCTTCGAGTGTGACCTTGGCATATGCCTGATCAAGGGCTGATAATGACAGAATGAGATTGATCGTCCGAGCAAATTTTGCCCGACCACTTTTCTGACTTAATTTCGTGCTCTGCCTGGCATTGTGACTGCAGTACCTTTTGGAGGGGGGTTCTTGGCTTATGTGTGGCCAACTATTTTTTAAGCCAAACAAAATCTCATTTGACTGTTCAGTTGGGTCACGGTACGACAGATGGACCCACCTCTGGCACTAATCGGCAAGTCCTGAAACATTTTAAACATTGCAGTCATTGGAGGAAATTGAAACTTGTAACAACAAAGCCCCCCCCCCGAAAGTGAAACATTTCAAAATCACTGTCAGAAAGGAGGCTTATTTGAAAGAATCCATTTGCTCGTTCCAAGTCTCATGGTGTCGCAGTTGAACCGAGAGTACTTCCATTAGTAAAAAGCTTTATCAGTGATAGTGTACGCATTTGTTGCGGATTTGTCTTACTTGGGCAAATCGCAAGACTTTGTCAAAGTTACGTGATTCATAATCATCGGAAGAAATGATAATGGTGTACAACACTGACAAAAAAACATGACCTTGGGTGCGAGCTTGTTTCCTCTTGGGCCCTGTCAATTGTTTCAAGGTTGTTCTTTGAGCTGGTAACATTTCAGATGAAGTCGGTTTTTTTTAATGTACTAACCGTTTGTTTGATGATTCTCAGCAGTTGACGTACATTCTAAAGTGGATCTTTAAACACAAAGTGCTGTTTTAATGACTTCAGGAAAACAAATCATTTGGATGCGATTACGTGCAGTTGATGCTGGGTCTTCACACATGATGGCGCACTGCGTGTGCAGCTGCGCGTTCCTTTGTTGCAGGCTAAGAATGTGGAAGGTGTGGTAAGGGTTCCGTTGCCCAGTGATGCCTGAAACAGGTGCAGCGAGTTAGACCAACTGCATTCCAGTCTGAACCCGTTGTTCAAATGACGCGCCCACATGCAGACACGTAACAGCGGTCGCATATGTGATGCGCTTCATGAGTACCTCTGTGAGGGTTCACTTTTCACATCTCTCTTTGTTTGGCACATCATATTGGAACTCTGTCACAATGGCTCTTCTTCATTGCTTTGTTCTGTCGCGGATGAGGGAATTCAAGCCGGCGGGTTTCAGACAAAATCCCAAAATGTACTTGTTGGTGTGACCGTAAAAGCCTGAAGTTTTAAAGTTGGAGGTTAAGCGAGTGAAATGTATTTTTAGAAATCGTATCGTGAATGACACTTGCAGGATCTATTAATTAAACAGCGTGCCAACATTTGTAAATATGTTCCGTCGGGCTAGTTATCCATTATTGAAGATCTGATGGAAAAAAAGGGAAAAATGTACATTATTTGAGAGGTTCTCGTGTTGTCAGAGAAGAAGTTGTGAATCAGCCTAAATTCGCTGTACATGTATTTTTCGATAATGAAATAAACATTATGCTGAGCAGAAGTCAAGGTGTGAGTCTGTACGGTCTAATCTTCTTTCAATGTACACTGTGCAGATTTTCTAGGAGCATTAATTTTTATGTTTGCTGGAAACATACCTGTCAACATGTGAGATTAACTAATCCCTAACCCCCTCGGGACCATTGAAATCCTGCTTAACCTTGTTGGGTTCAGCATGGTTAAGGCTGAGCGTTGTTTGGAGGTGATCTGTGCTTTACACTTAAAATTGCTCACTGAGCAGTGTTTTGAATGCGCCCAGGAAATAATTCAAGCTTGAATGAATAGTGAAAGTCAGAGTTAGACGGTGTGTTCACAGTGCCCTTGACCTAACCTGCGTAGAGACGCACGCACATAAACATAAAAGGATTTTTTGTGGGTGGACCCAGAATCTTTACCAAGTCACAAACAATGAGTAAAGGTTTTTGGGGAGGTTATATTTGGAGATTTGTCATAGAAACGGATGGGTGGATGTCAAAATGACGTGGTGATGGGGAATTTTCTTTCAATTACCAGGATTTCAACAACCTTGAGAAGCAATTAAAAACCATAATTTAGGATATTTTAGACAGGTGCACGGATTTTCCTATAATTGTTTATGACCGTCTGGAATCATGACTCATGAAATCATAAATTGGGTATTTGTATATGATTTTTTTTTAAATGATACTTTACATTACAGCCAAAAAAACTAAAATAAGAGAAAAGCACAAACTTTCAACCATACTGAGGAAAACGGGAGTCTTCACTTTGACACGTTGTTTACAAACTCAGGAAGTCAAGCCAGTGAGTGAATGAATGTGAAATTGATGCTTTAAACTCTTTTTCCCTTTATTTCCTCATGTCATAAGACCGGGGCCCAGCACCATTTGTAAACCACAACATGCAGAATCGCCACAGTTTGCAGACTGCATGTGCATTAAAGTCGGGCACTGACCTTTTTCATTTCCAACAAACATTGCCTACCATTTTGTTTGGGCTGCCAAACTATGTATAGAGATCATTCTTGGTTCTTTTAAATCAAGGTTCAGGTTTGTCCGATTTTAAGCTGACTGTAAATTATTTTCACGTAGTGTAATTAGGTCTTACAAGTGCAGATGGCTAGCCGTATTTTTGAGAGTTAGTGGTAGGCAAAAAGTGGTACTTCAAACAAGCCTACATATGTCTCTCTAATTGCTTGCCATTTGTACGGGCGGCTGAAGTTAGTGGAGAGTTAACCTTTGTTCGGTAACAGGTTTTTCCTCAAAAGTGCACATTTGCCCAGTTGATGTTAAAGAGGCAGGTGTTTTCCTTGTGTATCTATAAAGTAACGTTTATTATTTGGTGTTTTGATAACTGTGTGAGATTTTTGAACAGATTTTTGAAGCTGTAGTCTATAAACTGTTGGTCCCCAACTGGAACTTTAAAAAAAGGTGTGTGAAAGAGCCTTTTGTATTCTGGACCGGACGTCAAGACGTTTGTTCTTCTTTCAGGAAGTGTTTCTGGGAATCATATTTTTTTCTGCCAAAGTACACAAATTGCAGTGAAATGGCAAACCTCTGTTGTATGCCCCTAAGCTGAAATTCCTCCCAACGACGAGTAAATACGTGACATATTTTAACCATTGTAGAAATAACAGAATGCAGTGTCAGTTGGCAGTAGCTCAGTATGTATTGCTTGTTTGTACCCAGGGTTCCCGCGGACTGGAAAAGTCATGGAAATTTGGTTTTGTTTTCCAGGCCTGGAAAAGTCATGAAATTTTGTAGGAATGACTAAAGTCATGGAGTTTTTCAAACACTGTGTGTGATTTCTGTTATCAGGAACAAGTGCATAAAATGTGTGATTTTATTCACAGCTGTTAGTCAGACTAGTCCAAGAAATTGCATTATTTGGTCATGGATTTTCATAATTTGGTCATAGAGAAGTCATGGAAAAGTCATGGAATTTAATTGTCCTTTAGGTGCAGGAATCCTGGTACCCAACCGGGGAAATATGTGCCCAGGTTTTTGAGCAGGTTGAAATGACATCAGTCTGTCTGCTTAAACCTGTGCAACATGGCCTCGCACACATTATTTGAAGCCTTCAAAACCTTGTGATGACCAAGGTCAAAAAGCTTGGCGGGCAGCCTTGATCTCATCCAACACACTGACAGCTTTAGATGAACTTTTAGGGAGGGTTGTTTTTAATATGAAAAGACCACTGCTTCAACGGCGACTGCACCCCCCCCAAAAAAAAACAATACTTGCGGGGGTGGTAAGCCTATAGCGAGACAGGGTGGAGTTACCTGTGGAAATGTATTCATGGGTTCCGTTGGGGATTGCCTTTGGGGGTGTGGTGGCATAACTCGGGCTCCCAGGTATTGTGCAACTCCCACTACCCACTGCCACCCACACGTCCCAGAGGCTAATGCACTGGGTTAAAAACCGGGGATAAACTGGGTGGTGACAGGAATTCGAGGGTCAGCTTTTTATGAAGTGGATGTTGAGCTAGATTTATTTTGTGTGTGGGTGGGTGTGTATTTTAGCTACACAAGAGTGCGTTCAGAGCATACTCGACATAGCTCAAATAATTGCCAGGCCTGGTTGAGGAAAGTGTGGCTGGCACAATGTGGAAATGGTTCCCAGTGGTGTGGTGCTAAGTTGATTGGGAATGTCTTTGCGAGTCAAATACATGGGCTGAATGCAACGGACAGAGGCTGGCTGAAGTAGCACAGAAAGATGCAATGTAATGATGTTTTGTGAGGGTTCCGATGCGGTTTAGACCATTTACCTCGTCTCTGAGGGTTCGGAAAAATCAAGTTCACCACTCAGCCATCGGACCTCTGAAAAAATATATGTCAAGGGACACCAAGCTTTCTTAATACACAGATTGAGAATGATACAGATCATTCATACTCCAGAGCTAGTAACTTTTTAAAAATATAAAAAGAAAAAAAGATGCAGGGATGACTTGAAATGCTTATAATAACTTTTTTTTATTCAAGGTTGTTGCTTACATAATGTATCACTTGACAAGCACTTGATGGAAAGCTAGTTTTGTATCAAAATGGTCAAATATCAATTACCGTTGATTACTTTTCATTTGTGGCTGTCAAAATGTGAACTTTTGAAGCACTATTTCCAAATATGGTACATCTTCAATAAAAAAGCCTGCGTTGTAATTGACAAGTTATTTCATTATTTAGAGATCTCGGCTGATTTTGGGGAGGGGTGCTCTGTAAATTAAATAATGCGAATAACCCAACCTTAAATGATTCAATTAGTCATATGCCGCTTTTTCCCCCTTCCTTTCTGTCCAAAATTGAAACATCCAGGTTCGTGTTGCAAAGAGCTTAGAATGAGCAGGTTCAGAACTTGTGCAACATTTTCAAATCTGTCAACTTCTGGGATTATGGTCATCGCCACCCACATTTTTTGCTACTGTCACCATTCGTTTGACTCATCTCTGCCGACGAGGTCACGCTTTGCCTCTAAAATGCACTTCTGCCCTCCCCACCTAGGAAGCTTTTGATGATTTATAGAGTGGCTTAAGCACAGAATTTGCTCAAGCACGAAAAAAACCTCGCTTAAGAAACAATGGTTCCCATCTCAAACTCTATGTGATTGCCATGCTAATCAAAAGACAAGGTAAATACCATTCCAAAACAATATACACCGCAAGACGTTTTGGCTGGTAACCTGATTTGTCAAGCAAGGTTTTTTCACGCGTAAACCAATTTTTCGCTTAAGCGGTGCTATGAAATAGGCCGTAACGAAAGCTTGATGTAAGTTTATCTACTTGTATGCATCCAGGGGTTACACTGAGATTGAGCACAGATTAGTAGTGAGACATGTGTGGCTAAACCTCCCCCCCCCCTAAAAAATGCTGGGAATCAGATAAACAGTAGGCTCCAAATTACAACACTTTTTGAGAAAATGACACCCTTCAAACAGTTGTTTTTTCTGGTTTTGTAGGAAAAATATATCTTTAATTTTGCATTTATTAGGTTTACAAATAGTTTGAAGTAAATGCATTTGCCAATGATGTACTGCAATAGCAATTAGAATTAAAGTTTTAAGTCTGACAGGACTGTTTTGCAATTACTCTAAATATAGATCTATCAATTTCTCATTTTTACCAGTTTTTCACATTTTTGAAATAAATATATCGGGAGAGACGAAAAACCACTAGCATCAGAAAGACTGGCACACAGGAGTTGTCCTCAATCATTCTGCCAATAAACATAACGTTATTGTTATCAAGAACAAAATGCTTTGAAAAAATTGGGCTTTTACGGAACGCTTTAAGATGGGAATAACGCAGATTTACATGTCACTAAATGTCAGTTGGTGCCACTCAACTGGTGCACCCATGTTTGTGAAATTTCTTTGAAGTCTGCACAAGCCCGTCTTATGTTCAGGGGAAGTTGGGCACATGAGAGACTGTTCAGTCAGTTTCTCACACACCCGGGTGTGTATTTGCCTGCAACTGTGGACCCCCTATTGTTCCTCTTTTGTTTGTACTTTAACTTTTTTAGAAGGCCACCCACATGTTTTGTACACAGTTCTCAATCGGGGACCTTATTGTCCTCTATTTTTCAGGGTCCCCAGTTGAATGCAGAAACAAACTCACACACACCCTTACATCTGTGTACCTGTGGGGTATTTCCTTTGTTCTCGTGTGCTAAACTCCCACACAACACGGAAAAAATGTCAGATCACTGCCATTTCAACCAAATTCAGTTTCCTGGGTTGAAATTGTGGCCGTATGTCCCTTATATAAAACACTTCATTTTGCGACAGATGAATGGCACATGAAAATTCCTCCTTTTTGAGTAAATTTGAAATATCTATTTCGTGAAATTCTTGTGGGGTACCACTTTAGTACCCCACAAGGATCAAAACTGGCCTTGCGGGGTACCTTCCATTGTTCCGGTACAAGCGCACCCAAACATCATGATTATGTCACAGTTCAGACCATGGAGCTATAGCTCCATGTTCAAACAAACCACCCATGTTCAATTCATCTCTGTTCAATTCATCCCTTCAGACAGTCTTCCCAGCATAAGTGCCACTGTCATCCGGTGATAACCGGTGCCCATACAACTGTACCCCGCCACCAGCAGAATAGGGCCATTACCAATGACTCCACTTGGAAGCCATGTTGCGGTGGTGCTACATTCGCCACACAGGTTGCATGCGTACGTGCATGTGAAATGCCCCTTTGGCAACGGGATGGTGGGATTTGCTATAAGCAATGTTTTCCTCGGGCATTCCACATCAGCGCAAATACAGTGTCATTGCGCTGGAAAGGCATCTCCTCGCGTCAGTCTGTAGGTGTTAACCCTAAAAGGGGGGGGGCGTGCATTTATTCCACAAACTGAGCCTCCAGGAGTTTTCTTTTTGGTCAGTTGCTCTCTGCAGTCATTTAACACCAATTTTGTGAAAATGGGACACACCCTTCTCGTCCAGGGCTCATTTTCTTTGAGATAGGTCAGCCTATGTATACTTTCCCTCTGCCATGTTCAATGCATCCAGGATGGCACGTGTGCGCCTTTCAACTTCAAATGAGTGCGGCAAAACAATGTACAATGGATAGAGATGAAACTTCTCATTTGTACTGGTAAGGAGTGTCTTTACATGCACACCCAAGTTTTTAAAAAAATCAAGCATGGGACAGCCAAGTTCGGGGGGGGGCAGAATTTCTCCCTCCCCCAGCTGTAAGATGGTCCAAAATAACCCGGCTCCTCTAGGGTTAAGTCAAATTTCCACTGATTTCACATTCTCAAGACCTAACCATCCACCCAACTGAAAATTACAGCAGGTTAACTTTCTCAAACGTCGCACATTTAGAACTGGAGGAAACATTGGCTCCAATGAAAATAACGTTGCAAGCAGATGGTCTTGACCGGCTGAAAGAACAAGTTACCAGAGCTCAACTGGTTTCTGTATTTCTCAACTTCCTTTGATCCTCCTCTTGACCCTCTCTCTTTGAGTTGCTGTCAGGTGAGGAAGGAGTGATTTCCAATCTGACTTGATTAGAAAAATTTGAACACCAGACATTCTGCTACAGTCAGAAGACATTATCTCCTCAAAATATTACTTCAAAAGTTTTTAAATACTCCAGTTTTATTTCCTTTATTTTTGCCACTACGCATTTAATTGAATTTCTTCCACCTCATCAACACGGAATTTTATCTTTGATCATGTTGTGGTTTGCATACTGAGTTACCAGTTTAGTATGTAACTGATGTCCCCCCTCATTTGTAATTTACAAATGAGGGGGGAAATCAGTCAAGAGATACTTTTACGCATTACGATAAACCTAACAACAAATGGAGGAAAAATCATCTCACTGGACAATGCGGCACTGTAATTGCAGATTAAATCTTATAGAGAAATCATACATGGATATATTTAAATATAAAATAAATGCAATTTCACCTCAGGCAAAATATAGCAGGTATCGTTAAATATAACTTTTTTGTGTGTTCCCCCTATTGCAGTCCCTCATAAAAAATTTACATGGATGTTACAGAAAACTACAGTAAACACACTTTGTTTATACAGTTGGGACAAAACGTTTACATACACCCAGTAGATCAAAAACAGTTTTCCTCATATTTCTCAACTTCACTCATTCCTACCAACTTTTCTTTTCACGAGGGCAGACAAGATTGGTCTCTACTTAATTAATGTACAGGGTGTATGCATCAAATAACAACACCCGGAGATATATACATAATCATACTTACATTTACCCAAAAAAAAAATCAAAATTTCACATACTCCAACGCTAATATTTGGTTCCACTGTCTGTAGTTTTGGTCACATCTCATAGTCGCAGTGGACCACTTTCTGAAGTGTTTTTGAACGACAGTAAGGGGTAGATATAAATGTTCAGAAAATGATTTTTCTGAAATAATACTCTTTCGAACCATAATAAATGTCTCCGAGTAGTTTCAATTGAAGTACATACTATGACCATTAACCCCAACAGTCCCAAATACTTAAATTTCAATATAATTTTACATACACCCTAGGGAGTTAGGGTTAAGTTGAGACACAATTTGTCTGACCTCGTAAAGAAAAAGTTGGGAAAACTATTTCAAACAGCGAAAAAATGAGGAAAACTGTTTTTCTACCAAGTGTATGTGAACTTTTTGCCCCAACTGTATGTTGATTATTTAATGCACGTGGCTGAAAATCTGTACATGACTCAGTTTTGGTAAAGTGCGTGTGACTGCAACACGTACACCAACTAGAGCAATACATTGCTATATGACCATTGCAAAGTCACATCAAGGCTTGATAAATGGCTACGCACACCACTTGTGTGGTAAAAACAAAGGAAAAAAAAACAAAAACCACTTGTTGCTAACGGATGTTAACTGAGCGACTAATGTCTATATTTATGAAGTCATGAAAGAAAACTGAAACTCGAAATCCGAACCCAACCCGCCGGGATTCTGTGGTTTCACAGAGATGTCATTTCCTTGGCAACAAAGCAAACAGATACTAGCAACGCCTTGGGTCTGAAAAAAATGCACATCCTCGCACCATAGCAACACGTATTTGTCAAAAAAAAAATTTACAAATTAGAAAACAGCACTGTGCATATAGGAAGTTCCGCTGGAATGAGAAACCCCTCTAAGCTTTGGTCATTATAAAAACAGATTAACCTGCCCTCAAATCCACCACAGTATTTAAGCTCAAAGCGTTATCTGCACCGTATTGCAAAGAGTTGCTTTATTGAGTCAACTATTTGTTTGCCAACTGCAACTTTTAATTACAAAAACGATGAAGCCAAGTGTCCCATCACACGTCACATTCACCACCTTTAATTTTCACAGAGCCAGTCTGCGGCACGCTGCCTCCGGTACTTTCAATTAAAGTTGGGGTTAAAAATTGCCCAGATCTTCCAGAGCCAGAAGGAAGGAAGGACGTTGGTGACCAAATTAGGTGCTTAGAGAGAGGAAAAAAAACCCAAACAACTATGAACTGGTTTGTTTACACGATGGGTTCAAAACTTTATTTGGCGATTACGCACGCTACACTCAAGGGATGTGGTCAGATCGGACGTCAGAGTGCATGCCCTACCCCATATGAGTCTGTATTCTACCCCACCTTGGGCAGAAACTGAGTATTTCCTGTTAGAGAGAGACAGAAAAAAAAAGAAAAAAAAAACCGAAGCACCCGAACTAACATTTCATGATACGCTTTTAGATTATCAGCAGGATATGCCATCCACCCTCCCACTCGCACTCATGCTTTCAGACATACCTAGTCGACCTCCAAACATATGAGCTGTAAATGTGAAGGTCGAGTTGTGGTGGTGCAATACGAGATGAGTTTTCCCCCCCTTTTTTTAGTAGTTGACGTGTGAGTTCGCAGAAGTACAGGACTTCATAATATTCATCACGTCACGTTCAAATCAGGCATATCCGGGCAATGAGGCAATTTCTTTTGGTTTGTTTTAGTAGTACTCTGCAGGTAGACATCTTTTTGTGTGAAAGCATCGTTTCATTGCTTAAAATCTATTTTCCTCGATCAAATTGCTGTATTTTTTTCAACTCCGTCTGTCACAGAAAAATTATGGGCAGAGGGTCGCTGTCCGCTTTTGTGCCTGTCTCCAGATGTCCCAAAATCTAATGAAGTGAAATTTCTAC
>NW_019091420.1:662536-678503 GCF_001949145.1 Acanthaster planci
TACCTTGCTGCATATGAGTACACTTCATGGAACACTGGTTTATATTTTAAATTTTGCACTCCCTTACCCCCACCCCCACAAAAAAAACTGTCATTATCTTCACAGCAGAATAGTACCAACCGATATTCTTGTATCCATACCGACCTTTTCAAAAAGGAAAGTATCAGCAAAAAGTCTGACTCCTTTCAGATGTAGGACAAGATTTAAACAGGCAGGAATAGCATCCCTGATGACCTGCTCTCAATCTCAGGGGACCTGAGAAAGAAAAATAATCACTTCTCTCTTTCGTTTTTGCATTTCCACCACCTGTTCAAACCTAAGGAATGCCCCCCCCCCCCATTTTCCCCTGTTGGGAGAGCTAACGAGATCCCCCTAGTTTCTGTACAAGAAAAATGGAAAGAACATTATTATAAATTTCACCATGGTTGTTAGCCCCGTGTGCATTCCAAGCATCTGTGGGAAGAAATTGAAAAGCTCACCCGGGTTCCTATCCAGTGGAAGTAAATTAAAGCAGGAATCCGTTATTAAAGGTTATTAATACCAGGAACTACCAACTGATCCATCTGAGTGCCAAGTTCTCTTTGTCAGTGTCAAGCTGTGACATTTCCGACCGCACCTTTTCTTAATAGATGCTTCTGAAAAGCAGAAAATCTGGGGCCGAGTCACTTGTGTAAGGACTACCCTAATGTCACTTTAACATTTTGATGTGGATTTACCCACTTATTTGGACGAAGATTAATCCTGGTGGTTTTCAGTCTTGGATTAAGGAGAGGAACATATTAATAGCATTTTTGACAGTGATTCAGACACGACTCCAATTAAATCTTAGCACCAACTCTGAGAGACTCTTTTTGTACTTCTTGGCTTGTTAATGATGCAAGGGCTGTTTTCATTCAATCACCATAGGGCTTTACCATTAGTGTGACAAACACTGAAATAATTTCTACAAACATCAATAGCTTCAATCATCATCGACTGTCCTTGGCCTTTACAAAGAAATGCGGTTCTGAAACGGATGGTGAAAATGTTCTTCTCCAAGTTCACACAATGCTCAAGGAAATTCAGCAGTTTGAACTTGATACTAGATTGCTGTTTTGAAAGATGTATGTAGTTTTGCATTTTTTACTTTTTTAGACATATTGTGGAACTTTGTCTGGGCTTTTTGACACTGCAAGAGTTGTTTTGTTCAGAGCTAGAATTAAGTGAGCTGGGTGTGTTAGTTGTTACGTTGCACTGGTCAACTTTGTCGTCTCTTCTCGCGTACTGATTGTGTTTTCAGAGATACACTTTGTATTTTGCTCATTTGGGTTGTTTATCGTTTTTACAGTTGTGGTGTCTGCAGGTGGGGTGACTACTCTGGGAAGGCTGGATTTTAGTTCCAATTCAGGATCCAATGAAGTACCTGACTGGGCAAGGGACACCATGGTAGGAAGCTGGTTGTTTGCCTTGTCAGAGCTTGATGTGAGCCGTGCTGTCTGGGCATCCATCTCCGCCTCCTTCTCATGCGTCCTGCGGTGCCGGTTGACGTGGTGTGAGCGGGCGAAGGCGGCCCCGCAGTCGCGGCAGCGGTAGGGCTTTTCGCCGCTGTGAGTGCGCTGGTGGATCACCAGGTGGTGCTTGCGGCTGAAGGTGTCGCCGCACTCGGAGCAGATGTAGGGTTTCTCGCCTGTGTGGGTACGGCGGTGGTTGGTCAAGACGCACTTGCGGGCGAAGGCGGCGCCGCAGTGCTCGCAGTGGAAGGGCCGTTCTCCGTTGTGGGCCCGCATGTGACGTACGACGTGGTGGCGGTGCTTGAACGTCGAGGAGCAGTGCTCGCAGGCATAAGGCTTCTCCACCTTCGGCGCAGCGCTCTTGGACGAGGTTGGTCCCCTGCCTGGGTGCCGATAAGTCGGTGAGGAGGGCACGCTGCCCTGATAGCTGACCTCTGAGGTTGAGGATCGGCCTGACTCTGAATCCGGAGCGGTTCTGGCTTGCAGGTGCTGTGGGGCATACACGTCGCTGTTCTGGGTCACGTGCAGGACCCATTGACTCACGAACTCTGTGCTTGGAAGTACGGGCACGAGATTGCCTGGTTGGTTAGCGTTGCTGACTTCAGGGGATCCTACTGCATGGTGAGCAAGTTGGTGCATTGCGGAAGGGCTTGCCAGTCTTTGTTTCTGATCTAAGTTCGAAGTGAACCCGACAAAATTGAGCTTCCTGTCACTCATGTCAGGTGCTGGCATTCTGCAGAGGCCTGCTTCTGGCATGGGAATCTCCTGTTTTGCTGCCTCAAGATGAGTCGGAGAAGGTTCTTCTTTCAGGGTCATGCAAAGCCGTTCCTGATCCACCGAGGCCTGTTGGGTCGGCAAAGGTCTGTCCTGGCTGCAACTGCTGGAATCTCCACCAGAAGGAGCCAGCAGATTCTCGGGATTCCCCACCCCTTGTACTTTGGGTCTCTTGGTGCTGAGATCCAGGACATGGTAGTTGATGTGACGCTTCTTAAGAGGTCCCCTCTGTCGCTCAATTTCGGACAGATTGGAGGGCTTTCTCTGATTCTGTCCAGAACTAATAGCACTTCCTTCTGCCCTCGAGGGTTCGTTCACAGCACTAACAGGCGTGTATGGCAAGAGAGGCTTACGGTATTCTCGGAAGGCACTCTGAACTGATTGTTCTTCCTCGGGCAACAAATGGCCAGAATTGCACTTGAAACTTGATGGTCTTTGAAGTTGGTGGGAAGGCGTCGTGGTCTCTTCAGAGAGGTGACTCTTTGGTCCAACTCTGAGGTTTTCTGACTCGGTGTGTTTCCAGAATTTCCTTGGTATGGATTTGCTTTGCGGAGGCATTGGCATTTCACTGTGTTCAACCCTGATGTCACAAACTGGTTTCTTCTCTGGCAGGTCCGAGGTGCCGCCCATAGCATTCTCACCAGGTCTGGCAACCCCCTCGGGCTCTGTAGCATCATGTGCATCGCTTGGTGCGTCACCTATCCGGAGGACCCCGGGGCCTTTGGCCGGAGGTTGCCATTCTGACTGGACCAGGCTATCCCGGACTGGCTGAAGCGGGAAGACTTGGGTGCCTGGTGTCTTGGACCACTGGATTTTGGCCGGGTTGGATGTGGGGCTGACGCACGCCTCCATGGCCTCGGAAGAGCTGGACATGATGGCTGAGCAGTTGGAATGATGTGTGTCTTTCATCGCAGGAGTTTTTGCTGGGAGTTCGTTCTCATGTAAAGACTTCGTTTTCTGAAAGAAGCGGACACATACGAGAAAAAAGTTTGATTTGTCAAATCAAATCAACTTCAAGAGAACTGAGGAAAGGAGAAGTGATTGACGCTAAAGAGACAAACCTGTGACCTCTGTGACTCAGCACCTGGCCTTTTTCCAAACCTCGGCTTCCTCCCCGCCTCTTGCCTCATCTCGATCTTCACACCATTTTCAAATGTTTCCGGACAGAGCCAAAATGAACATACCTCAATCTACGTGGCCTTTCATGAGCCATAGTTGATGTTTTTGCGGCAGAGAATTAAATTAAATTGAGCTAGATGACCTCCACTTAAGATGCCTATAATGCAGGATACCAAACCCTGAAGCTCCAGACAGTGACAAGGGCGAGGTTTGAAAAAAGCTGCTTGAGACCGGAGAATGCACAGCGTCCCGGTGGCAGTATTTTTTATTACACAATGAGAAAATGGTTTAATGCCAGTCTGAGGACGACAGTATAGTTTTCGTGTCTCGTAGCAGCGTCCCCTGCTACGATATTTTGAACTTGCTTCCTTAAAAAAAATCATACAGCGGCAAGATTAAGCCTTAGGCCGTGTACGAATCACTTGGCCATACGGCTTGAAATTACACATGAGTTTATGGTAGAAATAGTTCGTTTTCAAAATTTACAAGAAGAACACAGCCTAACCCTTCATATTGTTTTCATTGAGCACGCTCGTTTTCTACTCTTCGCCTCAGATCAGTGGAAAGGTGTGACAAGAAGCACAAACTTTTAATAAGTAAAAGTGGAAGCTTCAAATCGGGGATTATGAACGAATTGGCTTCGCTCGTTCATAACGCTTTCAAGATTCCAACATGTCCTACATCTTAACTTGGAGACCTCAATTACTAGTAACCTTCTGCAGTTTTAGGAATTATTATGGTTTTTTTGCTATACACATTTGGAGAAAATGAGTTTGGTTTGGTTTTTGTTTAAAAAGATCTAATAAAAACATTTCATACAAGTGAATGACATTTTGCCGTTGATTCCAAAACTTTATTGTTCGAATCCTGAAAGCTTGTTGCTTTTCAAGAACGTTTTAATAACCTCTTCATTTTCTGTCGTAATCCGCATCGGTGAAACAGGTGCTGTGGTAGTTTCAATTTTCTTGCATAAAATTTCCCTTTCCTCCGTTAAAATTTCTAAATAAATAGCATGACAACTTTTTCCAACATTTACGTTTGATACAATAAAAAATACACGGTCACAATACGAATTGCACATTATTTGCTTATTAAAATCTTATATTATAGTAATATTAATGAATAAAAGATAATCCCCTCTCAAGGTTATTTAATAGCCACGTATTTTCTTAAAAACGTATAACTTTCAGATTAAAAGTATATTTAGCGTTGGCCTTAATTTTGAGGAAGAAAAGTCTCCTAGCTACAACGGCAAAGTTAGTGACAATGTCTGAGCGGTCCATACGCGAGCCTCCCTTGCTTTCGATCGAGTCCCACTGCACCGCAGACAACCCGCCGGGGTCGCGCGCAGCGATCGTTCCACCGCACTCACTCCTGAAGTTTCCTGATGAAAATTCGCATTTCGACAGCGGCACACTTAACGACAGCTATATCTACACGTAGGTGATAATCGGTGATAATTTGACAATCTGGTTCGAATTTGCACCAGTTGTAATCAGTGTAAGGTCAAAGAAAAAAAAATCGAAACACTACTACTGTCTCCCTCATGCAGAAAACAAATTATGTGTCCTGAACGCAATCTCGCCATTTCGTCGTCGAACGCTTTGCATCACTCAAATAAATAATCCTGACAAAATAAAAGGGCAAATCTTCATGAATTCATCACCAAAAATTGCTCGATCTAGCTGCTACAACGAGCAAAATATCTTTCGTCCATTAAACCGATCCGCCAAAAATTCGCACTCACTGACACAGTCACGATGATTCATCTAAAAAAAATTCCCTCGCGATTACTAGCCAAGAAAAATATTTGGGGTTTGGTGGGTAAATCCAAAATTTGGATTTCTGACAAGAGAAAGAAAAGGTACCACTTACTAGATCGCTGCCTTGGAAATCCGCGCTAACTCGACCGACTCGGGGTTGCGAATGTTAGGTAGCCCAGGCAATGAACCCGAGTATATATATATATATAAATACAGACCATAACCTGCCGGCAATGACCGAAACTTTATGAATGAAATCCAGCCTCAATGAAACGAACGTCTGCACAATGCAGGCCCCTGTAAACCGATATTGCACGCGTCGTCGATGAAAATCTACAGAAGTGAGTAGGCGGCTGTTTGCTTTGACAACTAGCCCCGCATCCAAGGGCGCTGAGCGGTTGGGTCCACGAACTACGTACGTACACCGTGTACGTGAGAGACCGTCTCTCCGCACGATCATCGGCCAGTGCATTTTGTGAGCGTATTATGTCGCATTTTTGGCCTTTTCCTCTCAAAGGCTATTTTTAAACCACCTTTTTAAGCGCCCCCGTCGTTAATTGGTCGGCTTTCATTTTCATTTCAATGCACCGCTCTCATTGGCATTTGCATGTCGTTGTCATAGGGATATGGTGGCTTTTTTTTGGCACTGCTCTTTGACGGAGAGAAATCTGGCTTTTTCGGCCTTTTCTGGTCTCTTTTTGTTTCGGAGGTTTTGTGTCTTCCCAGATGCCTCCCCCACGCTTTGAACACACAAATTTGACACCACATGTCTCCATAAAGAAAATGTGAATATCTTACATTTGTCATTTTCGCCCTGAGGGAAAATAGTTTGAATTCGTGTCGCGTGGCCTTTTATCATTAAAGAAACCGACCTCGGCCGCTTTGTTTCCCTTTTCGAAGACCTTACAAATCACCTTTCTTTTACAATTACCAAATGGTCATTCCATTTTGAATTTAAAAAGCAACGATGCGCCACAGTAGGCTTTTGTGAGAATGTTCGACAGATTTTTTTTCGAGCGATTGTTAAGCTGTGTAACGTTGACCGCTCCATTTGCTCTTTAAACTCAAACTAAGATTTTGGAGAAATATTGTTTAAATGTTCCAGTGGAATTCTTCGGATTTTTCTGACAATGCATTAATACTTTGTTTAAATAAAGGCATGGTACAAAAAAAATGTTGCGCGGTCATGTATTTAGACTTCGCCCCTGGTGCGCGCGGTATCAAGAAATGTAATACACAAAAGAGAACTGAAAATATTGCCCCGAACGTCATGGGACAAATTGTATTTGCATGATAAAAGAGCAACTGGTATGTGGGGAATGCGGAATTGTCCTTCTGGGAAGAATGTCGCCGGCCGGCACAAAGCAGAGATGAGAGGGGTGGGTAGCCGTACAAGTCGGCACTGATCCACTGGAATGTACGCCGACGGCTTTTGGGCCGGGCCGTGCTGGCTGTTTTGTGACCTCGTATGAGTCTAGCCACTCCAATATGACAATAGCAAAACAATTATGTATTGTGACATCATACCGAGAGGTTAGCCGGTCAGGTTCTTCCGTTGGGTGCGACCGTTTTCCGGGTCAGCTTCGTTACAGAAATAGCCAACAAGTTTAGTTTCTGTTCACCCACCCCATACTCTATTATTATGCTCACACAATGCGGAATACATCGTCATTATAAGGCGGGAAAATTCAATATTTCGACTCTTTCGGGAAGTATTTTTTTCATGATCAGCGAACAGGCATTTTCATTGAAAGATCTAACAATATTTTGGAAAGGGAGGGGTGGCGGTTTCCCCTGGGACATCATTTTATAAAAAGCACCACTTTTAGAAACGGTGCTGCGCTAGTTTGAGGATTCCTTTGCGTATGAAAACAACCAGACAAACGTTGCTAGAAAGGCAAATCCAATTTTGCCTGCCCCACTGGAACACTGAAAAAAAAAAAACTATTTCAAAACTGTTGGTGTTACTTTTAACACCCTCCAGTGCGCTGTAATACTTGTAACATATTCTAGTGTGGCCATCTGATAACACCAAGAAGTGCTGAGTTTAACACCAGATCGTTTGTAGTGAACCCGGATAATCAAAATTGGAGGTCAGTGGAGTAAGACTTCGGCATAATTAAGGACCAACCACAACCTTGTAGCTTAGTTGATCTCTCGACCATTCCAGCTTCAATGGCAATTTTGAATGTGGTTGGTTTTCATTTTTAATCCAAACCACCTGGTTCTTTGAAACACAGATTAACTGCAAAAATGATTACAGTACACATGCTTTTTTCGTATGTTCGCCCATGATCCGGAACTGTCTCACGGATATGGGCAAAACCTTTCTGCGTATACAGCATGCAATTAGGTTTACTAAACTTCCCCCCCCAAAAAAAAATATACCTTTCTCGCGGGATTGTTTTCTAACAAGGAAACTTCATTTGGTCAAATAAATATGGTGACTGTTGACTTTATACCAGAGGACACCGGAGTTTTTGAGTTTTTACTGTTTTGCTCTTCCCTGCGACAGCTACAGCCGCAAAATAACCGAAAATTTCGCCGAACTGCCAGTGGTCAATGTTTAGGCGATTTCCAGAATTGTTGCCAAATAATACCGACATGGCAACTGGTGTTAAAACATATCTTGAACAAGCCTTGAGACACTATACGTAAATTCTTAATTTAATCATTGATCCGGACACACTTGTGCATTGTAACTACCCTTATGGCCACTTATGTACAATCGGATAAGACCTTTTTCTTTCTTTTTTCTTCAGGCCAGTGGATTTCCTTTCGATTTGATGGTATCGATGTAAGTTCTGCTTGCTTTCCTTTTAAGGAAAGACGTCACTTTGATGTTTGCTTTACAGAGTGAGTCAAAGTTTCCTCTCAAAATCTGCTATCAGAACTGCTGCATGGTGCTACCCAACATTTGAAGACGGATTTTAGTCCTTATCCATTCAGAACTCATTTTATGTACCGGTGAGCTTTTTTCACATTCTGAAATAACAATTTTTTTTTTCTTTACTGCAGGAATTTTGTTCACCCTCGGCATTAAAAACACCTTGCTTGAAACAAATGCCCCCATGTGACTTTGTTTTTCAATTGCAGTGGAGGAAATCAGTTTTCATAATGTGACATCGTTTTCATATTACGACCCTTATTGATTTCCATCGTGTGTTTCCAACCTGTATTATCCGTGAGACATAGTTTGTGCAGAGAAGTACGATTTCGAGGAACAGCGGTCTGACCTTCTCTCTCGCTCCGGCCGAACTCTGCCCGCGGAATTTCACCCTCTCTCTTGTTGCCGCAGCTGTGATGCTCCTTGCTGAGTAATGCCAGAAAACTGTGGAATCATTGTCGTATCTATCGAATTTCCTGAACTCCACCCCTTTTATTCGAACCTTGCACAACCGGTTGCATATTGAAGCACATTTTGGAATGTGTCACGGTATTCATCATCTGTAGGGGAACCAGTGTTCGGCTTGGCAAAGCTGTCACAATGATTGAAACCGTTTCGCGAAAAAGTCACCCAAAAGTGATGTACGAGACATAAAATTGCCGTTTTCTGGTTATTTTTCTTGTCGCTTTTGGCCAAGCAGGGTAGAGTAAAGAGCCGTCGGGGTAAATGTTTCAGATGAAAATTTTTAGACGTTCTTAATCAATACGTATCAAAAGTCATTCGTTTTTGTAATTTTCACAAGCATAGAACTCGTATAAGCCGGCGGGTGCGTAGCCAGTCGTGTGCACTTTGGGAAAATATGAACAAATTGTGGTAATGAATAGTCAATTTTTAAAATATAAGATCCTGTATTTCAGTATTACGTCAGTGATTGTCTTCGGGAACATGACACTGCAAATGAATCTGGGCCAAATGATGCCGTGACAACTATACCAAAAAAACATGAATCTACCCTGTTGTAGAATTTGCTACAATTTGATTTCGCGGAGTGGCGCTGTGAACTATTCTATTGGAACCAATTAAGCTTACCCAAAATACAGAATCGGCCCGGCTCGAGCTCGTTAAGACATTGATCGGGATTAGTTTATCTGTAACAGAGCCACGTAGCGCTTGTCGTGCCAGTATCTCGCGGGCGGAGTGGGCAGATGTATTTACTATTGCATCAGAACACAGATGACTTTTGCAGCTCCGTGCAGTGGACGTTCCGGTGGCACTGGTCGGTGCCAGTCGCATGAAGTGCAGGTACGGCGCGTCCGAACCGCGCCGGCACGTGACTTTCAAGTTTTCACGGAATCGGTTTCATTTTGACAGCCTTACCTACATTTTAGAGCAACATCCATCCAAAGCCTCTCAAAATCCATGAAGGGGCCGTCTTTGCGCCGCGTGTTTAGTTATATATCCGGGTCCAGGGAGAAAGAATATGATGGCGACACTGCACTGGCTATACAAAGAGGAGATGTCTCTTGCTTCGGTCAAGAACACGAAATCTTACCTGATAGTACATTCATGAGGAAGACGACGGAAAAAAAACCTAGTCAACTTGTGGCCCCACCCGTTCGCAGATTTGTACCATGTCGAGGCTGTTTCTTTAAACCCAAGCCTGATTGGGCCCACGCATTGTTTGACGGGAGGTTTACCTGTCCTGCCCGTGCGTGTAACTCCTCATTAGTCATCCAAACTGTTTGAACAAAACAGTAAGTCGGTCGTGGTTCACAATAAAAATGGATTGTGTCTTAATCACGCGGTTCGATGGTGCGTTCGTTGGACTTTTTGCAGTCCTAGTAATTACGCAAATGTATCATGCCATTTTGCAACTAACAGCTTCATCGCCCATGTGACTGCAGGTTGTGCTGATAACCCAAAATAACAATGATGATGGGGAGAGAGGGGGGGGGGTTACTGGAATATTGTGGAATTGCGTGGTCATCGTTGCTAAGACGGGTGGGATTTTTTATGAATGATTGTCACGTACTACATGTATACCAGCTGGTGGTGTGTCTGCAACTAGATTGTTTCATTATGCACAGAGGGGTGGACATTTTTAATCAAAGTTATTTCAAAGTTTTCCGACGTTGTATCGCGATCTTCCGAGCAAGACACGTTTATTTTCATGCTTGAGACTTGCGGTTGGGTATACTTTAAAATATATCTTTGTTTGAATAACGTTTTGATTGCAAATTTGGCTATAGAGGTTATGCATGAGGGCGGAGTTGGAGTGCACGGCAAACCGTTGTGCATTCAAGTTCATTGTAATCTTATTAAAATAAAGAACAAGACCTCAGCAATGCATAACCGCTACCGGTGCATCAAAGCCGTCTTGAATTAATCTGAGGGCTAGCATGTTGTCATATGATGCAAGATATGGGGCGGAGAGAACCCCCCCCGCCTTTGTGTTGGTCATTGTTTGATCGGAACCTCAGGAATTCTTTACAGACTTGTGGGGGGGGGGTGTGATGGGTAACAATAGGCCGGCTAGAGCGTGCACAGGCGTGGAAGAAGGAATAGGCGGATTGGACATGCGTGTGTGGGGGGGGTGTACCCATCGGCCCCATATCGTGCACTGTATCCGTGTTTTAATGGTCACTGCTGATGGTGTCTGAAAAAATGAAAAGAACTGTGTGTGTGTGTGAATCTGCCAGATTGCAGTATCGGTTTCTCTACGATTCGTCCACCATAAAAAACTTCAGCACTGTCGCTTGAATGCAATGATAAATGGATTATGAGACATAGAGTAATTTGCATATAACTGTGCACCCCTTTTTGTTGAAAATGGCCGTGTCCGAATTTTCAGGAGCCACAGCCTTGGGTAACTGGTATCCACCTCTCTCTACCACAGTGCCCTGTACAGACGGCCATTTGCAAAAAAAAGCGGTCACCAGGTAAAATCCAAGATGGAGGCGATCGTAGAGGAAATCGTAACCGTGGAGGATCTGAAAGTAAGGGCGTACAGGTTGTGACAGTTGCCCAGTTTTCTCTTTTTTGTCTTCAAGACATTTTTACTATGTTGCCTGTGGAATTAAAATGGAAAAATCTGTGCAGATTTTGCGCAGTTTTGTCAAATGGACCCCAAAATCTCATAATTCTTTCCCGATCGGTGACTAACGCATTACACGACTGCGTACATCATATACATGTAAATCATTGTCAATTGCACGTCACAGGCCCTAGTCGACATGGTCATGATGGTTGATCGACCCATAACGTGTACACGATCGCTGCGATCGTTCTATCTTCAAGAGATCGGCCAGATCGGTGGATCTAATCATAGAACGTGTCCTAACATGTCTAATAAGGACTCAACTGCAACTTGAACTTGGTCCCATGTCAACTCGCTCTAGCCCCAGCCTCCAACATTAACTCGCTCGACTCCTAAACAAGTCAACTCGGGAAGAGTTCGGACGCCAGTAAATATTCCCTACGTGACCAAAGCAAAAACGTGTCAAGAAAAGTGCAATTTAGGAAGGAAAAATCCAAGTCGTTTACTTAGAAAACAGACCAGAAAAATAGGGTTAGTGCACCAGTGTGCACAGGATGTCAAGTGGCGTCCCTATGTCGATTCGGTCATTGTCGGTCTAGGCCCCCTATATGGAAAAATATGTAGCATCTGTCTCAACTATAGCTGGGACAGTCCCAACTGTAGTGCTGCCGTTGGGCTTGCCCAACTGTTGTTGGCCAATTTCTGTAGAAAATTTCTCAACCTTATCCAAGTTTATGCATCTCACACTTGACACAATTTATCTAAAATATGGCACTTCATCTATGACATGACATTTTCAACAATATGACTTCGGCACATGCTGGATACATGCATACTGGACCTTTATGCTGTAGTTGGGTCGGCCGAACTCTAGAATTCTAGTTGGGACAGGCTTAACTATATATGGTTGGGGCATAACAAATAAAATACAAATCCCAAGTCAAATTGTAGGATATTTCACTTTATTTTCTTTCTGATTCGTGGATCAGAGTGAGTTAGTGGGTGAAATTTTCTTTTTCTTTACATTTTTTTCACTTTTGTATGTAGGCCCACTCTCATTTGGACCAGGTCAGATTTAATACTCTGCATGTCAATACTGCAGAGGCCTATCATAGCCCCACAGGTAGGGCTGTGGATGGCCCTCTTTTGAAATCTGTCGCTATCACAGCCCTACGTCAAGGTGTGACTTTCATGCCTGAAATCCAAACTGCAGGATTGTCACAAACTTTGAATCCTAATATCTTCCGAAATGAGAATGACTCGACATTTTTACACCGACGTATTCCTTAGAGTTTGGACTTTCATACGCGTACCCTAAAGCTTTCCAAAACTGTACATTTTCCGATGTATGACTCCTTGAAAACCTGGCTTGTGGATGTCGCCATTTTGAAAATAATGCCCACAAACGAATGCAATGCTTCGTGCGTTGGATTTCAAGGCACCCGACAGGTGCTACAAAATTGGTTCCCGTTACCTTCAGAGTCTGTGCTTGCATGACAGATGAACAGGGAACCAGTGAAATTAATTTGAATAACATTAATATGTACACTGGCGTACTGTACTCTAGCAAAGTGTGCATGCAACTCATTACGTATCAGTACAGTGACAATATGAATTATGCATGTACGGTGCGCTATTGGGGGCCTTGACCTTCAAAGCACAAGGCGTTGCCTTTGTTAATAGGCATTATTTTCAAAATGGCAACACCCACGGTCAGCATGCCAATACCCCTTTTTCCCCTTTTTTTCATTAGTTATTCGAGGCTATAGGTTCTGCGGGATGTGTTAGGTTGGGTGGGGTTAACTAAAAACAAATCTACTTTGGGGAGGTTGATAATGGCTGGGCTTCTCCCTGACCGCAGAGATTTGAGCAGATCTACAATAGCGAGTTGGCCAGGGGCAAGGTGAGCGGCCGGGCCAAGTTCAACTACGCCTGGTGCCTCATCCGGAGCAGGTACACCAATGACCTGAGGAGGGGGGTCTGCCTGCTGGAGGAGCTCCTGAACGAGAGCAGCCTGCAGGTGCAGCGCGACTGCCTCTTCTACCTGGGCGTCGGCTATTACAAGTTGAAGGTCAGTCTGGTTCCCAGACCAAAAGATGCCGACTCCTTTGAGAGATCTTTCAGTCCGGTAGCCTCCAGCGTGAAACACAGATGTTTCTTTGTACAAAGAAATGCGCACCCAAGTCCCTTTGTACAATACGCTTTAACATTTATTTCTGTCACACTAGTTTTAGCTGTGGCGTGGATGACACGTCACATTTAACACTTAGTACAGGTGTGCCTATTTTCACATGACTGTGAGTTCTGAATCAAACAAACCGTTGTTAGACTGTGAAGTGCCGTGAGAAAGCAACAGAACTAAACTACGAAACCCCAGTGTAGGCATAAGCTGTAATTACTAAACTGTTCACAATCGTTTGCCGACATATAGGACTATACAAGAGCTCTGAAGTACGTCCACGGGATTCAGCAGATTGAGCCCAACAACACGCAAGCCAGAGACTTGGAGCAACTCATCAAAAAGAAGATGAATAGAGGTACGTCTCGAGCTAAAGAGTGTGATACTGGTCATGTTCCCAATGATGCGGTAGATTTTTTAGTGCGAAATAGATGATAATGTATTGGTACCAGACTCCTGTGGATAAGTCAGAATCTGTTGCTTTTCGTGGCTATGGCTCAGGCTGTCCAAAATTTTGTGCGTGCTTGACTGATGTCAGCCGAACCGTACTCGAGGATATCTGACTGAGACCTGTAATCATGTTTGAAGAGGGCAAAGTGGCTAGGAGCTGTTGAGTTGTTTGCACCCATTTTGGTCATTTTGTCATGACTTTATGTCAGTGGATGAGCAATCATTGCTTAAGGCTTCTTATCAAAATCAGTTCATCTGCTGGTGTGCTGAATGCTTGATCACTTAGATCACACAAACCGCTCAATCTTTTACGTTCTCATGCTACAGTGATCTACTGAGTCAGAAGTGGCCATTTCAGCTACAGGCTCTAGGCCGATTAAATTGGCTCAAAGCACTTTCTGTTGCCAAATAACAATCAAACGGCCTTAAAATGGATATCTAAATGATGGTTAATATAAAAAAAACATAAAAACCCCTTGTTGCATTTTGTGGTTGATGGCCATGACCTTGGTATGATCGCAAAATTAACATCAGAAAATGGGCAGTAGTTACTTGATTATACAGCCCTACAAGAGGGCTCAGTTAAAAGAATGGATAAGAACGCATAAGGGAATCTGTAGGAGAAATATTGATGGGCTCTGATTGAGGGCGCACCGTCTCTGAACAGTCCAACTTGCCAGTGAACGAAGCAAAAAAGGCTCACGGCCATTTTTCAAAATTTTCGTTAGAATAGACACAAAACTATCAGGGAAAGCATTCATGTCCCAGCTGTTTGCTTCACCACACCTAACAGGAATGCCTGGGGCTTTTTTTGTTGTCATTGTTCATGCAGATGGCTTAATGGGAATGGCGATTGTGGGCGGTGCGGTACTCGCGGTGGGCGGACTTGTGGGTGCAGGAATAGCCCTCTCCAAAAAGTAAAACTTGTGGAGTACGTGTAAAAGAATGGGTGTGCAGCAACCAAGTGAGTATTCTGCACCTGTAAAATAAAAAAGAGAGAGGGCGCTATTTACAGCAGCTGAGTGCGGGTGGTTTTCCAACCCCAAATCAGATTGGACTACGTGAAGTACAGGATGCTACTTCTGGAAGATGATGTACTTTAGAGGGCGCTGTTGATTTTTTGTGGATGTGGAAACTGCTTGGACTCAGGAGGGTGCCATTTAACAGGGCCATCCTTCGTATGCCAACCCACACCAATATGAAATGGAAATCGGGACTGATGTCAGTGCTTATGCAAGGAGAGTGCAATTTTGAACGTCAGCGGACGCTGTTTTTGCCGTACAAGTCTACTATTTTAGTGAAATCTGGAAACAAGTTTGAAACAGTGCCAGCTAACTGGCCACATGTGTCAGACAGCTGCAGGAGATACTATTTTCGACTTTGCGTGGTGGATTATCGCTTTGCTGCATCTCCACAGAGGAATTTCCAAGGAGCTCGTAGACAGGGCTATCAGTTCCGTCATTGGCCAGCAACTCCCAGGTTCTTCCAAACTCTCCGGGATGTTCTGAAAGTTTTTGAAAGAGCAGGAGCGAGCAAGGTGGATTAAAAAGACGAAAGTAGAAGAAGCGGCAGCAGAGATTTGAAAGAGAGGGAAGAACTTGGCAAAATGCCAAAGAACAATGTCCGCGGAACAACACTAACGAGCAGAATTGTTCAGACAACTCAAGAAAGCAAATTAACCCCAACAGTCCTCAGTCCTCCAACAGGTGAAGGATTGAGGAGCGTTAGGGTTAAGCAGCTGAGAATGAGATTTTTTTCCTTACTCTGGAACTGGGCGCAAAAGCACTCTTTATTTCAGGTCATGTAATATATGAAATCTGACATGGTTTTAAAATAAAATCACAAATTTCGGTGAAGAATTTGTGATGTATGTCAGAGGCGGGGCAAGGACGTGAGAGGTATGGCAAGTCATTTGTGCTCTCGTCTAATCAAGATAAGTTTAAGATTAGATTGGAACAATTTCTACTGGCTTCACCGGTCTGCAAGTGTGTTACTCAAGTGTGGAGCAGACAAGTCTTATGCGAAAGTACGCGCTCAATAAAAATGAGTCTTTACAGTGTTCCAAATATCTCCGGATATTGCGTTAACTTAACGATGCTCGACATATCTTGACTTGCACCCGGGTCAGGTTTAGGTCTGCATGTGTGGAACAGTGTATGTTCACTACATGGTACATGGAAAGCCGTTTCTGTGATAAAAGACTGCATGTGTGGAACAGTGTATGTTCACTACATGGTACATGGAAAGCCGTTTCTGTGATAAAAGACT
>NW_019091420.1:678620-724310 GCF_001949145.1 Acanthaster planci
CACTCGCTTTTCAGTTTCAGAGGGTGTCTTCTGTTTGGGAAGGCGAGCTGCTCCTTTCTTCGCAACAGAGCAACTGTTGCCCAGATGGCATGTGCTTGTGCTGACGAGCATTCGCATGCTCCCGTCCCAGGTTCTAAAGCATCCTCGAGTTGTTTGAGACACCACAATATAAGAGGCACTTGCTATCACCTCCATTCCCCGGTTTGAACAGATTTATTCGTCAGCTGATTTACACCAGAAAAGCCGATCACTGACGTAGTCCGGTCACCCTGTTTCCCAGGTTAAAAACCTAGTCGCGCCACTTCTAAAAAGGACGCTTAACCCTGCGACAGCTTATTGTAAAACGGACCTAAAACATAATGACGTCACGCTCCGTTTACGTGCGCGCTTTCCTGGGGGACTTGACGGATCGCGTCCCACTTCACTGCCATACAAAAGTGCACATTGTATGTAAACAGAGCATGACGTTATTATGTTACAGGTCTTTTCTAGCCTGTACCAAGGCTAAACGCGACGGACCAAGGGGGATCAGATGCGTGTGGTTCATCGTGCAGTGAACGGGTCTTTTTGTCAAGGGTTACCGGAGAAAAAGAACACATCCATGACTCCATAAACAGGCTTGATAAACAAGAATTGCACATCAAAAAACAAAATCCTTTTTTTTTTTTTTACAAATGTTAAACTCAACCTTTGACCGAAGGTGAAAAGTTCTAATGAGCGCAAAAAACGCAGAACGGCAAAGTCGAAAAGATAAAGGTTACAATATGAAAGCTCCTGGATGAGCGCACCTCTGTACTGGATGTACATGTCAAAGGCGATTTCCAAATCTCCATTTTTCCCCCCTGCATGTACATGTACATAGGAACTGCGCAGTCTCGTGGCCTGGCGTATTGATAACGGTAAACTCTTTCTATCCCTTTGTAACGTTTCCAAGTCTTTGCCAAGAAAGTGCCAATTTACTCTATAACAGCATACACATACAAACTAACAGTAAAACCCACAGGCTGTGTCCAAGATCTGTACTTTTTAGCAACGGCTACGGATCTTTCCACTGACAGGTCAGTGCAAGAAGCCACAGACCGTGGACAGCCACTTTGGTCAGGGCTGTGTAACAAATTTGCATAAGCAACAAATTACAAAGATAATTATGCGTACTACGCAACAATGAACATACATATGCACAAAGCTGTTCAACAACACCTGCATGCAGATCAGGAGCAGGGGACATGTTTGAGCGAAGCATTTTTATCCAGTTCCTCACCGCATTGGATAACAGATATGAGACGGAACTGTTTTGTCACCTCCTTGAGCATTTTGAGGATGCCATTGACAACACTCTCCTCCCGCGCAGGCTTGACATTGATATGAACAACACTTTTGACCGCTTACAGCGATGGTTAATGTCACTTGGAACCAAATTACGCAGATGATTGTTTTGCATGAGTGTTCGCAGAGATGGCTTGATGGTTGTGGTTTAAAGTTATACGGGCTTCCTCATTTTATGACTCCGGGTATTTTGCTGTGATTTTTTTTTTTTTGTAGTTAATGCTAAAAAAACCACGGAAATGTCATTATCTTTGGTTTTGCTTACACCGTTTAAACCTACAAATGGGACATGCACACAACAGGCATGCAACTTTTCCTGGGATCAGCTGATTTCCTTGTTTTTCGCTTCACATTCATGGCATTGAAAATGGAAAAACACTCTACAAAATCTTGTAAAGATTGGAATTTCCTCGTTTTGGGGGGTTAAAGTCCAAGTTGCATGCCTGACATGGTTAAATACTTCTGTTGCGTGCATCATGTGAGGTTTGTATAAATGTTACACTGTTCACTGTTACATCCAATTAGGTTTGTAAATAGCGAAGTTGTTTGAATATACTGTAACCACTGTACAGTGAAGCAAAAATAAAGATCTCAAATTAATATATGATATTTGAGCGATGGTGAAATTGATGTGCTTGAAGGTGTCATTACCTGTCACTGTTGGATTCTCATGGAAGTTATCTAAGGTCGGCTCTGGTGATAAAACGTAAATCATAACGTCACATTTCGTTTGCATGTGAGCTCTTGTATGGAGGCTTGGTGGATCGCTCCCACCTCACTACCTCAGGATGGTGCGCACGTAAACAAAGTGCGGCATCATAGTGTTGGAGGTCTATTCAAATCTTGCCACACGATACAGCAAGAGTGAATTTTGAGGACTTCAAATTTGAAGCGGCAAGCATGACCTTCAGGAACAAGAGATACGAGTGATCTCCCTTTGGGGGAAAACACCACAGGTGCATGCCCGTCTGTTGCAGGACGTGCTCAACACATGTGACTTCTTTCCTGTCCAATGTACGGTCTCTGCATACACACTGTGTGCCTGTCCCTCCTTTGCCGTGGTGGGGCTGCTTCACGTCGGAAAAGAATCACAAAAACCCTGGTTGACAGATACGATTCAATTCACATATATTTGGCCGAGGTTTTTTTTCCCTGCGAATATTTTCTTTGGGTCTTGTCCAGGAAATAACACGTCACCCTCTGGCTAGCGTTAGTAACAAGACCAAAAGGATGAACTGAACGACTGAAGTTCCTCTTGCCTGATTGGATAAGATTTCTAAGTGGGCTCCTTGGGAAACACATTTGTTCAAGAAGGCTTTCAAGGCAAATGAGCTGTGGCTTGTACCCACCCTGAGCTACAGTGCGCCCTCACCGTCGAAAGAAAGTCGGACGATACTAAGTTTTCCAACCAGGTTCTTGCGCGCGTTCAGCGTGCACGCAAAGTGTACATTCCAGACTAAATTCGTTGTGCGTAATCGGCGTGCTCCGTGTCAAACATGCATAAACTTGCGCACCTATGCGGCGACTGTCAATTTCATTTCAAAACACACCCTCTTTTGTTCCTTCTCCGAGCGGATAGGAGTTGGTTGCAGGCATTTTGACATTTGAAATTGGTGGCACCGGGGGGGGATGTACCAATTCCCCATTTGCAGTTAAGCAACTACTGAAGTTACTGTGAGTGCTGTTCGCTGCCCGTGCCATCTGGCAGCGTCATCCACTGGCAAGGTATGATCTTCATCACTGAAGAAATGGAGACACTATGACGTACTGATGTGCTGGAGAGTGCTGCGAATGCCGTTAGCTGTTCAGGCCACCTGCCGGCTGCCGCAGTTCCCTCAGCTGCTCTCGGACCAATTCCTGTTGCAAGTGCACCAGTACCATCTCGGCATTGTGACGCTCCTTCATGTGCTGCAGTCGCAGCTGGTGCTCCTTCCTGGCCAGGCGCATCTGCAGTTGCGTGTATGCCTGCGGTTGTGGGTCCGTGGGCGGCAACGTGGGTTCGGCAGGCGAATGGACTGACACAGGCCTGTCCAGCAGGGCAGCGGCCCGATTCGGCATGCGGGCCGCGGTGACCCGTGGCGTGGTATTTCTGATTATGCCCCCTCCTTGCTGTCGCAATAAACGGCTTCCCTGGTTGTGTGCAGACGTAGAGCGGACCGATTGCACGGCATTGTGGTTAGGTACGGTGTGTTGCGTTACCAGCACCTTGGAAATGTTGGAGTTAACTTGCAGCAAGCTAGCAGAGGACGGTGCAGTTTTTACATATGTCGCTCGGGGGTGATTTACTGTATTTTGTCCGCTGTCCTCAGTAAGAGCTTCAAAGACATTGTCAGTTGTGTGCTGGTTCAAGTCAATGTTGCTGACAGGAGTACCCACGATGCCTTGCGATGTATCTTGATTTGTGGTCAGGTTTGCCTGAACGGACAGGGGCTGCAGCGAGTACGTGCTGTGTATCTTCAAACCCTGAGCGGTGCTGGGACCCACCTGGGACCCACCTGGAGTTACAGTGGTGGTGCCTGCTCTGCCAATGTCGCTCTGCACTGGCAAATGGCTGGAATGGGCTCTCCCACTTCTGGCAAGGGTTGAGTGTGACGCAGGTATCATTTTATTGAGGGAGCCTGTTGCTATGGTAACGGAGGTGCTCACCGGTGATGCCAAAGATGCTTCAGCTGTCATGTCTGTGCAATCAATGACTTCCAGTTCACAAACCTCAGATTCTAAAAAACAAGAGCATTAAGCAACATTGCCAACTGTTCTTTCAGAAAGTCTCTTTCGATCTCCAGAGTTTTTTAGGATGCATGTCAAAGTCACAACTGAGGTTTTATAAGCGCACAATTTTTTTTCTCATTATTTGGTTTAGCTTTATTTGACATCTCGGATTATGTGAACAAGATCAGAAGCGTAAATGTGATGGGTGGCAAATACTGACCATTTAAAATGGCACCTGCACATTTGATCAGTTTAACTGCCAAGGCTATATCAAGCAGCAGATGAGATACATGTATTTATTTAGCATCACTATGATGGAATGCTCAGGAAGTTGGAAAAAACGTTTGCATACATTGCTAAATCTTAAACATAGCTGTGTTTACAGGTCAGTGTGTTTGATTTATTGGTTGGTGAAATTTACCCCATGTGAGCAATACTTTGGAAAGAAATAGCTTTGGCTGTTTCAGAACCCTGTGATGTAACCCTTTATAGATTGTTTAGAACAGTAAACGGATATTTGGACCATATGCCATTTTGAAAAACAAAATGGTGCTGACAATATGTGACTGGATTGCACAAACAGTTTTTCAGTAAGATCATTTTAGTCAACAGCAGAATGAGCAAATGGAGCTCTTTGTTTCAATGTATCACTCCGTTTGGCTCCCTGTGTTTGGTGAAAATGGAAGTTATTTGGGTGAAAGTGTTAAGAGAGTTCCTATTAGCTTACATTGTTTATGAACCAAAGACCATTAACGGAAGTAGCTCTGGCCACTTGTGCAATTTATTTGGTTGGGTTGGGTCATGTTTATTTGTTTCAGAATGACGATTCTGAAGACCTTTCCACACACCAAAACAATAATTTATAAAATGACAATCTCACTTGGCTCATCTGCCTCGCTCTCAACCAGCACCTCATCCACAGCGTCAGGCCTGCTGTTGCTCTCAGCCGGTGCCCCAGCGCAGTGGTTCCTGCTGGCCTGATCCTTCGACCGCACAGAGCCAGCGCTGCCACGGCCCTCGGCCCCGCCTGGCCTTGCCCCACTGGTGCCTTGCTCCTGACCCAACACCTTCCAGCAGCAGTCGGCGTACGGCAGCAGCTGCCGCAGGGGCCCGTGGCCCAGTGCCTCCATCTCGCTCACCGTCTCCTCGTAGAGCTGCTGGAAGGGCGTGGCCGGATTGTTGTGGACCCGCTTGCGCATGGTCATCAGCGCCTGGTCCGCGGAGGCGCCCTTGTGGTCGGGGCCATGGTTGTGGCCATTCTTCTTGACGTAGACGATGCGCCCGCCGCTCAGGTGCAGCTTGCCCTTACAGGTGCGGTCGGTGCAGCGCCAGTATTCCTTGTTGTAGACCACCATGTAGCGGGAGTAGCGATAGCCCTCGCAGATCAGGAGCCGGAACCGGTTCTGCTTGAGGAAGGAAAACCGCAGCTTGCTGGAAAAGGGAGGAAGAAAAAAAAAGGACTTGCCGAGTTCAGTGCAAGTGTTTGGGTTCTTAGAATAGTTTGTTATACTAACCTGTGCAGATGCAGCTCGAGATTTGAAGATTTTCTATTTTGAGATAATCTGGTGCAGTTGAGACTGTCACAAGACTAGAAACAAGAAGACCACTACGTGTAACTAGTCCTTTCACAAGACCAGTCACAAGTAACAGGGTGAACAGTGACAAAGGCATGCTTTCACTGCAGGTCGTTTGAACAACTTGCGCCCAAAATGCAGACCGAAGGTCGAAAGTTGGTTTAGTGGGTTCTTGCGATTGTTTTGGCCATTGGAGATAATGGACCCATTACACAGTGGCATCATGCTTTGTTTACACTTTCCTATGGCGGTGAAGTGGGACACCATCCAGCAAAAGTTCCCATAGGAAAGCGCACATGTTTAATTTAAAAAAAAAAAAGTGACATTTTGTGGTAGGTTTCTTGCAGCAATTAAATGTACCATTAAAGAGGTCTGTGGGATGAATGGAAACAAAGCATGTGACTTGCTTTTTTCAAGCATCCAAAGGAAAGTATACATGTAGTCAAATACATGTATGTACATGAATCAATGTTAACTTTTTGGGCCGGATTTGGTAAAAACAGGCCATTTGCCACGGAAGTTTTTATTCCTAATTTCCACGTGACAAACTTCTCAGGGGGTTGAGAGGGGCTGACGGCAGGAAAAAGGGCCTTCTCTCTTTGATTTCTACGAAAGTTCACGAAACCCTCTGTGCCTGATATACACTGGACAGCAAAAGAAACTTGCCACTTCTGTCAAAGGTCACACATAAAAATTCACTCCATAGAAATAAATAATTTTTGTACACAGGTATGCTGCAATACCCCTTACTAATCACATGACCAGAAGTAAGTGATTATCTTTGTAACAAAGAAGAAATTGATATGCACAGCAACTCAGGCAGGCCAACAGCAATGCTTTAACATGAATTACATTTTAGCAGGGAGCTTGTTTATTTCAACCACTTCCTGCCGGGGCAGTTATCAATGTTGATGATGCTGGGCCGGAATGTTTATCTTTTTTTTTCTGTTGTCAAATTCTGTATAAATTTTAATCTTCGTTTACTGGATACTTACAAACATGTGAAGGACTGTCTGGTGTCCACTCTAGCCTGACAGACAAAATCTATTGACGCCTGAGTACTTCAGCCAGGCCTGCAGCCTTGTAAAAAGAGCCCAGACTGTGCGGTGTTATGTAACTGTCTTTTGTTCACGAACCTGGCTCAGTACACTGCTGACCTCTTTTCAATAGGGGCCAGATTAGCATGCAGCGGTGCTGTGAGGCTCATCACTGCGGTGGTGGAGCGCTTTTGTCCCCGGTGGTAATCCACTCACTCTCAACGCCCCAAATCTTGGTATACTGTTTCAAAAATAGGTTGTATTATCTCCACTTTTAAGAGTGACAAAATGTCGGTAGCCTGGTCTTTTGTTCCGAGTACGGTCTTTTGTTACAAGGCCCTGTTCCCTTTGTCCGAGTTCGGAGACACCGGCCACGCATATGAAGCATACGTGTTCGGATCCGGAATCCCCGGCAGGGAGTGGTTAATTAATGGCACTTTTAGCTACTCAAGCTATTTGCCCCTCGGCGGGGAGGCAAATACAACACAAGTACACTATACACACTGTGGGCCTACCTATCTTTGCTAAGCCTCTACTGATCACAGTGTGGTAATTTCTTTTTCAATGGTTATTACCGATAAATCATTTTTCAAATCAGCGGTTATATTGTTAAATTTTAGATAAATGAACAATTTATGGTGAAGTTACTTTCGGTAACGAAGAAAAAGCAAAATATCCTATCTGCTCCTGCTTGATTTGTGCACTGAGCCGACATCGTTTCCTCATTTACATACACCCGGCAGGATTCTGCCAGATTCATTACCCGCCACCAGTCCCTACATTCAGAGGATGTCTGTAAGACATCTGGACACTAGTAGGGGACAGGAACCAGTCCAGCAAAGCCATTGGAATACTGTCACACTGTCACCGTATTTTTACCCTGTGTATATACCAATGGAAAGATTCTTTTCTGCAGAATTAAAAAACAACCATATCTCCATTTTTGAAAATTTCCGTCATTCATTTTGTGAGGACGGGTCACATTTGTGTGGCTTTATTCCACTTCCAGCTGCTGTTGAAGTTCAGGGTTATTTTAACCGTTAGTTCCTCAAAGCGGTTCCGTCTACTGAGAAGCACCGAGTAGTACAAGTTGGGCGCGAGAATAGATGTAACCAGCCTTGCAAGTCAATCGGGACATGGAATTACATCTATCAGCACATACCACTGCTGTGATATAACAAATGGCAATGAAATGCTTCATTTTTACCAGAAACAAGTTTACAATAAGTAGACAGTGGAATGCCTTTAACTTTCAGTAAAAGGACACAGAAAAATTGGCAATTACTTTAAAAATGACTGTTTTTGTCTTTATTTAATGAATTTTTTACTTGAGTTGAAACATCCCATATCAGCGTGTATAACCATGGAGCTATAAAACACATGCAGGCGTCTCAATTATAACCAAATCCAATTAAATTCATGATATTATTAAATAGGCCTAGTGATACAATTTCAGATAAAATTCTGCATGAAAATTGACTGATCGAGTGTCGGTCGGGAATTGTTAGTTTTTGCTAGTTTGGGTTTTGGAGAAAATCATTTGAAGAATATTGTTCAAAATGCCAGCCAAAATAACTTTACATAATTCAAAAATAACAATTTCCATAGTGACTGAGTACGAGTGCACATGTACCTAGCACAGAACACGTACGGTTGATGTGCACAAAAGAAAATACGTCGTGCCCATGTATTGCACTAACATGTACATGTAAGCACACATGTACATAGTGCAGCTGCATGTACATGTACATACATATACAATGTGTACATACTTAACAATTTCATTTGGAAGTTGTACTTTTACACAGTGTTAAATTTCGTGCGTATAATAGAAGGGAATTAGTCTGTCCTCAAAATTTTGGCGTGGGTAAGGCGATACAGTATTTCAGAACCCAGACTGCGCACAACAAATACACGGTATAAATATGTACAACATGCAAATGATTCTATTTCTGTCAACCAATCAGAGGTATCATGGCGCCCATGTCACGTGATCATTCTATGTGGCGTTTCACTCGGCTAGCTGCTCGTTTAGGCAGCTCTCCGTGAGCTGTGAAATTGAGAAAAGGGAGGATAAACGTGCCTCAAATCGGGCCAAAACGGCCGGATTACGAGCTCAAAGCACACCTATAGACGCAGTGAGAATCGTACTCCAAGATGCCTCTGTTAGTTTTCCTTGTGGACACCAGTGCGTCCATGAATCAGCGAACTCACCTGGGTACTACGTTGCTGGACATAGCGAAAGGCGCCGTGGAGATTTTCATGAAGGTAAGGCGGGCATACGCGACTTGTGCGCGAAGGGGTGGGAATTATTAACCACACGGGTGGGTGACTCTGCCTACCACAACTCCTGCATCTGCATGACTTAGCCGACTCTGTATGAAACAGAACTGGGACCGAAAAATACTGAGCACTTCTTCCACCTTTTGCTCTGTCTAAATTAGGACTTTGTTTTGTGAGACTTTTGTTGGAATGTTGTGTTTCCATCCCCCATCCAGCTTCGCGCCCGAGACCAAGCAAGTCGTACCGACCGCTATATGCTGGTGAGCTGTGACGAACCGCCAGGAACAATCAAGGTAAATGTTCATTTATTTTTCTCTCATTGTACATTTTTTGCTGACGTTTGTAGACCCTGAGTACAATTTAATCATTGTCTTTGATTGATGCTTATGTGGATCAGGCTGTGAATTCCACCCGGAAAGGTAGAAATTTCGGGCCTAAATTGGGACGATCAATTTACACGTTCGACCGGCTGTAACACTTAGCTTCATTAAAGTTGCGCTTTGCATTGTGGGTCCATCGCAGGTCATGCGCATATGCATGATGAGCTTGACCTCAGATTATGATAATGTCAACACATCATTTTGTTCGGGCAAAAAGTTTCGCGTTTGGCCACAACTTATTATTCTGATTAATATCAATATGACTTGAATCTACCAAAAGGGTAAATCTGGTGAATCACTAAATTTGAATGGGAAAAATGCCAACTTTTCTTTGAAAACACTCGGGACATTTTCTGTCTTGGCCCACACACCCTTGCACAAAGTCCAAGTTTAGGTTGATAAAGTTTTCAAATTGCATTTTGTTTTGAAGTGATCGTAGGGAGGATGTCGTAAGAAACATAGTGATATAACTTTGGATCCCATCGGACTCTGCAAAGCTAAGAAAAATTGATTTGAAGCAGGGCTGTTTTTAGATATTTTAAAAGATTTCTTTTTTGTACATGTGTAAAGCAGAGCGAAATGTGATTATTTTGTGCACAAATATGAATGTGTACTAGTAGGATTTTTACTGAAAAGCTGAGAATTCATATTTTGCTAATTTCTTTGCTCTATCTAAATTTCAATGACTCAAATGCTGGCTTTGCTGTATGATAGAAATTTTGAAATTAAATAGACGGGATGCCGCTTGCGGAAAAAAAACAATTTTAATCTCAATCTCCTCTTTAAGAAAACAACAGACCAAATGAACAGCGCCCTCACATTTATGCATGTCCCTACCAACGTGGAGGCCAGATATGGAAATCTTTCTTCATTTTTTCCTGTCACAGTCAGTGTACAACTTTTTACTGGTTGATGTTCACTTTGAGGAAAAAAGGCATTGTCTTTGATACCTTGTCATTTTTCAGCATGTGTGACCTCGGTGAAGTTCACTCGTCATGAATGTTTTGTGGAAAAGACCATGAAACTGAAAGGAAAACAATCTACCGTTAGGTCAGAAATTATCCAGACAATTTGAATGAGTCCCAATATGTGTGAAATTATAGGTCAATTCTTTGCTGTGGCAGTTCTTCTTGGAATATCGTATTGAATACAGCCTACAACATTTACAGTTTTTCTACAAGCATTTTGAAGTTGACTCAAGATGGATCTGAAGCTACCTGATTACATTCGTTTCCCACTTTCCAGGATTTTTCAAACAATCCCTGTTAACCCTAACAGCCTTAAATACTACAAAGTACTACTTACTAGTAGAATGTAGTATTCGGTGCTGTCACTTGTAAGAGGACATGACCTTATTGTTTTCTGAAGCCAGAAAATACAATAGATAAGGCAATGTACCATACAGTGCTGTGGCACTTTGAATGCGTGGCTTTATTGTTCTCTGTACGAGTGACGATAGAGGGTGCCCTAGCCAGAAGTAGTCATTTGTACCGCTAGGTCCTTCAGGCTAAGACCACTGTTTCGTATTTTTTTTTTTTAGTACCGCAACCCCAATGTTATGCAGAACTATTAGGGTTAAAATCTAGAATATCCAAGTTTGCCACTGTGGTTAAAAAGTCAATATAAAACGTCTTGTGGGGTGCCTGGAGGCAAACATGCGTACAGTGTATACCATAGACCCTACACTGGTGTGGGGCCCCCCAAAAACCTGTGGTGATTATTTGACGGATTCGTCATGTTCCTCCATTTTCACCCTTGTTTTTTGCTTGTGTTTTCTTTGACAGAAACTTGCAACTTTTGGAAAAAAAGTCATTCTTGATGAACACGTTTTTTTCATAAACTCTGAAATTTTATGAAGTCTTATCACAAGGTTTTCTACGTCTCTGCCGATTTTCTCTGCCCACTTCCTGCTCATTACATTAAACAGCAACTTTTGATACTCAGAATTTCAGAAAAATTCCGGACGCTGAACAGGTTTGCGAAGGCAAATCGGGAGGGGAATCAGAAATCACCTGAGCCATAAATGTTGTCTTTTTTGTTGTGATTTTGGTCAGTGTGAAGGTGATGATATTAATTTTGGTTTTAATTGATTGTTAGTTGGTAAGACGTGTTTGTTCTTTTGGAGTGGGACGGGGGATGTAGGCTGGAATATTTATAGGCATAACATCCTGTATTTTATAGCAGTATTATTAGTTTGATTTGTTTTTTTTTTTTGGTCTTGCCCGGTTTGTTAATGTTGGGTTTTGCTTTGATTGGGTATATGTAGAGATCGTTTTATTGCTTTCTTCGGATATTTTGTTGATATGTTGGGTCCTAAATCCAACCATCAGAGTAGGTTGATTTGTTAAAAACTAACTGCATTTGCTGTACTCTTTACTGTGGTATGTGCTTGGTGTTTAGGGTTATTTTGTCTACAGTAGAAATAAAATGGAATGCTATTAAAAGGAGGAGAAAAAAAATTGTAGAAGCTTCTCGTTAAGATGTAAAAATGATTAAAACAATTCCTGATAGTTGATCTTTTTCATCTGGAGATTTTCTCTTCCCCGTCAAGTATCTCCAGTAAGGCTTTAGGAAAACGTCAGCAACGTTTGGATGGATTTGTTTTGCGAGTTTGGTATGCAGCGAGACAATGAGGAAATGGATTGTGAGCCGACATTCACATATGATTTGTTCCGATATTTTAATGGTATTTTGTTGAGAATGTCCCTTTTGGGGGGCTACCTGGAATATTGCCAGTTTTCCAACTCATGTCATTATTTTTTTTTTTTTTAGAACTGCATGTATCAAATAAAGTTGGTCTGATGTTTTTGCTCTAGCGTGATTTACAACACGGGTTATGGTTCTGGGAGTGTGTGGGTGGATTCTTGCTCTCACAGGGAGAAACGGCAGTCAAGTGTCGGTCTTTTCCCAACCGTTTACCTCGTTTGGCTGCAGAAAAGTGGATGACATTTTGCGCAGCACAGTTCATCATGCGACTGTAATACTGACAGAAGAAAAAAAACAGACTGGAAGCTTATGATGTACAAACAATTTTTGGTCCAATTTCACCATCTGCATTAACCAGTTTATGTCGGATTTTCTTCCCCGGAAAGGCTGCTCTGGGCAATTTTTTTTTTTTTTTTTGGCAAAGTCTTCAACCGTGCAGTCAATTTGTGGCACTTGTAAAATATCTAGGGAAGCACAACTCTTGAGTTTAGGCATGAGTATGTTCATTCTTTTCCACCCAAGTTCTTCTGTCCAGCTGTTTTTCGACTGCCCGGTTCACATACAAAAGGTCCATGAGGTATATGCCTCACCCGTGGCCATGTGTGTTTTTTACCAATCCCCATTCTTCCTCAATCCTCCAAATCCTCTGATTTTAAAAATGCCATCTTTCCTCAGTCCTCTAAAATCCTCCAAAACCACCCAAAGGATTTTGGAGTGCGGAGGAGGGTTCTGATGGATTTCATAAGATCTCTGAAGGACTCCGCCTGTGCCGAATTCCCGAAGTTGCTAATGCTAAACCGTAAATTCCAAGAGGCCACGTTGTCGGCCCATGCCGCGATCTGAGCACACAGACAAAATGTGACATGTAGGTCTCCTTGGAATGTTTCGCTACGAGGAGATCCAATTTTTTTTTTCCATCACAATTGTGTCAACATCCCAAACAGGGCCCGTCTAGAGTTCTTTGCATAATCGCAGACAGGAGTGCACACACACACACACACACACAAAAACAGGAGAAATATAAGTCCCACTGCCGTATTTAGAGTTTTGCAAGGAAATCTGCAGCTCCCGGAGTTTGCAAATGACATCCCATAGTTGATTGATGCGGAGACTGCGGGGTCGACAGACTTTTTCGCAAAGTACGGTGGGCCCTTGCTCCGTAACTACATGTATTGTGCACCGTTTTACCCTCGTCGTTGAGATTGCCCAAGTATGTACCACAGCACCATTATGAACACCATGTTCATCCATACCTGTGGTTTAGAGATATTTGAAATTACCATTCATTGGCAAAAGAAACCTCAGATAGAGAAATTAAAATCCCCGTTGACGTCCTTGCTTCCCCCTTCTTTCATAGCCCCTGGGTATTAAAATTTGATAGCTTACAAAACAAACGGTGAGTGCATTAATTCATAGGCATTCTAAATAAAGATTACTGTTCAGTTGTCCCCAAAGTTTGCATTGACCGATGAAAGTTGCATGAGAGAAATTGGAGTGCACGTAAACATTCTCGCTTAACCCTTTATTCCTAGCATGTAGGCATTTAAATTCAGTAGCCTACAAAATACACGGTTTGCGCATTTGTGTGCTTTCTAAACTTAGATCTGTGTTTAGTTTTCCCTGAAAAAAACATCGATAGAATCGTGTCACACTTTCCACAGCAAAATGTAAACACTGCAAAGTCCTGCCACGCACATGAATACTGCGTGGGGTTTTGGCAATGCTAAACTTGACTGATTGTGGCAAAAGAATTTGTTTAATCCTAACCCTCCCAAATCCTCCAAAATCCTTTTCTGCAAAGTGGAGGAATTGGAGGATTCAGGGTGTGTGGCAAAAGTGCATGGCTGATTTCGAAGGATGCCGTACGTGAAGGTCGTGGAGTAGACCTTATGTTGTTTGTGCTAAGTCAAGCACAAATTCTGCCCGGTATTTCTTTTGAATCAACTGCACAGCTCAAGAGTGCCACTTGCACTGCGTCAACAAAATGACAGGAATCGCTGGAGGATTTTGAAGGATCGAGTAGTTAGGTACACCTCCAAATGACATTTGCAAGAACTCTTAGAGGATTTTGGCTGAATGAGAGTTCCCCGTCCCTTATTTGTTTGAAATCTGCACAGAGGTTGCCGGGGTTCCTTTTTTTGGGGGGGGGGGGGAATTGAAGGACATACAGTTGGCTGCCACTTGCTGTGGTTGTGCCTCTTGAGAAGTTCAAGTACAGAGAAATGGCTGTTTGGCTTGTGCCTAAGGGTGGATGTTGGAGGATTTTGAGGATTAGCCGTGGCAAAAATACAAATTACAGGAGATGACAGGACCGAGGAGGAAGGAAAAGATCCATTCTTCAAGGCAGGACATAGCTACCAGCCAGATTATCACGAGTGTTGTGCAGTCAGTCAGAAGCACGGATCCAGAAACAATTAATTACCCTGAGGGCCTGGAGGCAGTTTTTTCTTACCACAGGGACTTCCGAAGTTCTGAAATAGTCGAACAGCCAGCAGTCCTAGAAATTGGTGCGACCAACCGTCACCAACTTGCTTGCATATGCGGTCATAAACAACCTATCAAGCTAGGTGAACGGGTACTTTCAGAACGCAGTGGACGAGCTGGGTCAGCAGTATTTGACCTTTGCTGTCTTTCTTTTTATCCTAGTGCGGCTGGAAGGACAATCATATGACCTTCATGAATGAGCTGAAGAACCTGCAAGCCACAAGTCTCACTGGCCTGGGTCAGGCTCTCAAGACGACCTTTGACCTGGTCAACATCAACCGATTGTACTCGGGTATCGATAACTACGGTCAGGTAAAAACCTTTGTTGTTTTTTTTTCCAAAGTGACTGTGAACAGCGGAAAGAGGAGAATGACCTAGTCACTGGGGAAAAGGTTGACATTTTCCCAAACCATTTTTGCATGAAATTTTGAAGAATGGGGGCTTTCTTGTGTGTCCCAAATTGTCTGCCTGGGTTAGTTCATTGGGTACGTTTCATTCTTGGAGTTAAAGCCTTTCAGCTGAGCTGTTTGGTCCTTAAAATTTGGTTTGAGATGTTTACTGTTTGTTTTGAATTTTCTATCATATTAATTTCAGGAATGTGTAGGTTGGGCAGAGGAGAAATAAATTTATAACTTGATATCAACTGTTATCGCTCCTTTTTCATGGGGCTGAGTCAATTTGAATAATTCACTATTTGAATGGTTGACTTTCAAATGGATCAAATATCCAGATATTCAGTCGTACCGACAAACCATTTACAAAATCAGTTGCAAAAATGCACTCAATTATGTATTATAATCCCTATAAACAGCTTCTCACTTCCAGGGCTATCTCCAGCCTCGATTAAGCAAGATTGAAGAGGAGAACGGTACTTCTTGCCCTGTTGAAAGTCTCTATTCGTTTCAAAGTTTTCAATGAATTTACTTTCTGAATTGTAGGATGTATTATTCTGTCACTTTTTTGTCTCATGTTTCTGGATTCTGACTTTCATGTTTAGTTATTTTATTTCTTAGATTAATCTGCCAATTTGGTAGAATGCCATTTCAACTATACTTCCATGTGGTTTAATACATCCCAACTGCAGTATTTCATTCGTCAATGAAATCCACAACTGTACAATTTGCAATTGATTCAATCTGCTGGAAACAAGCCTCCATTGTGCAATATTTCTCATTTAAAACAAGAAAATTGTTCCTTTTTTGATGACCTTTGCATTCAAATATATGAACTCGGAAAATAGTAATCGACTATTGGATAATCAATATAATTGTCAGATATTTGGCACAGCCCTAGTTTGTCATCCCCTCCGTCCCACGGCCGAAAAAAGCTACCAATAGATGTTGATGAAAATGGATGAATTGCAGATTTCTGTCCTTAACGTACGCACGATGTTTGCTGTCCAGAATAAACAAAAAGGAGAAAGCTCAAGTCTCCTAAAGCGCCCCTAACCTTGGAGAAAGACCGTAAATAGCTTGGACTCGCGTTGGATTTGGCATGGCCGGGCTTAATAGGGAGATTGTAATTTAATCAAAGTGGCGTCAATACGATGGACGCTTTGAAGTTTCTGTTTTACTTTGCCCCTTTTTTTCTGTTTTCCTCCTATTTGGCCAGACTTGTGTGGCCTTGTAAAGATGCAGAGGTTTTGATTTAACACAATATGCACAATTATGAGCAATTAAGATTGTGCAACACCAATGGACTGTTATTTAATGACGCCAGAGGTAATCCATTATTTATATCCCCAAAGGCCTCGCAAATGACAGGCAGTGTAAAGGCAATGCGGTATTTTGATTTTTTATTTTTTTTTAGAACTCTCGTTCTTGCAGTTTTCTACTAATGCCAGGCATAAGTGCCATACCCTCTCCTGGGCTTGTAAAAGTAAGTCGAGCGAGGCCATCACCAGTCCAGTGTAATTGCTGACATTTTATGGGAAGTTGCCTCCATCCAACTCGATTAATGTTCGATTTGTCAGTCCTCCGGATCCCAGGACTCGATCGGGCTGTATGCACCCGCATCAAACTCCTCATAAACTTTATGTATTCACGGGTCGTTGTTTTCTGCACAGGGTCGCAATCCGTTCTACTTAGAGCCGGCAATGATAATTGCAATAACTGACGGACACAGGCTAACAAACAATAGCAGTGTACAAGATGAGGTAAGCTTTGTTAAATTCCTGTTTCATTGCAAGGCGGGTTTTTTGGGTCAGGGGTCTTAATATATTTGGAGGTATTAATGCCAAATCGTACTTGGTGAGGAGGCAAACACGAACCCCAAACTGTGACATCAGGTCAAATATTAGTGCTGAGAATTTGCAAAAATTAAACACATTTCAACCTTAGCGGATTTTGTTTCAAACGTTTTGTGATATCAATGTCGTTTCACTTTGACGTTCCTCTGAAGAGCAAATTGGCCTGGAATTAGAAAGTGTAACTCTCCACAAGCCTGCTGAGTCTGTGTTTGTTTGTTTTTTTGTTAAATTTCATTTTGGATTATTCTCTTTTGGATTCGTTGCAAAACTTTTGATTTTTGCTAATGTAAAATTCTGCCAAAAAATGTAATACAGAAAACGATATGCTTCCTGCTTCTACACATGTATAAGAACTCCACGACTGATGTTTTTTTTTTCAGTTTAAAACTAATGGCAAATATACTGATATTTTAAAGTTTTGAGTTTTTCCAGATCATGCATGATTGTTGAAGATTTTCACTTTAGTTTTCAAATTAGTCAGGTTTCAACTAGTCAGTTATGCAACTAGGTCAAATTTGTGTGTGGATCGATGCCCCTGAAAAGTTAACTACACAAGAATCGCTATTGGGCTTCTGTCTAGTGGTGGATTTTGAATGATTTGGGAAGGTTTACTTCTTAGTTGTAGGGATTTGCGGTAGCACCGTGCAAGCGTCTCTCTTTTATGAGTATGTGTGGTTCTGAAAAGAACCGGAGGATACTCAGAACCACACATTTTCATAAAACAACTGTAACTTGCTACGTGTACCTTCACCATGAAAAGCTCCCAAGCTCAAGGTTCAGTTCTTAGTTGTAGAGGTTTGCGGTAGCACCAAACAAGGCTCGCAAGCGTCGCTGTTTTACGAGTACGTGTGGTTCTGAAAAGAACCGGCGGATACTCGGAACCACACATACTCATAAAAGAGCAATGCCTGGTGTAACTTGCTACCTTGGCCACGAAAAGCTCCAAAGGTCAAGGTTTCATTCTTATTATTTAGCAAAAATACCCATACCTTGCCGATGAAAGGTTAAGCATGAAGTAGGAAAATACCAACTACTGTGATTCTTAGGCATTCTCTTCGGCCTTTCTCCTGAATCCCTTAATATCTTTCACTGAGCAGGTGCGCATTCCTTGTACTTGGACACGGTGCATTGAGTCCCATGTACCTGCCTGGGCTCTGCCTTCCATAATGGTGCAGACACCCTCAAAAGCTGACGGGGGATTCTGAAAGGATTCAGGATGATAAGGGAACCTTGTTGAAATGTGCACAAACTGTCGAGAGTGTACATGGATTGTTGTGTTCATTTGGAAATTTCTGTTTCTCTCCCAATCTAGCTGTCGCTACCAATGAGCATGGCCATCCCCGGCAGCGAGCTGACCAAGGAGCCCTTTCGCTGGGACCAGCGCCTCTTCTCCCTGGTGCTCCGCATCCCGGGTGTGGCCCCTGTGGACAACGACCGCAGCGGGTCCATGGTCAGCATGGACGGCTCGCCGATCAATGCCATGTGCGAAGTGACGGGAGGTGCGTCCTTTTTTGAGCATGAACCAATGTTCATATGAATATGCACAAATCAATTTAAATCTGAATGTGCACCGACTCATTTTCTTCTGAATGTGCACAAACACCACATCATCTTTGCAACAACACAGCCTAGTGTTTATCCCTTGTAGCTACTACACTGCTGTGTTTTATTTGTCCTAATACATGAGAATCAGAACAGAAATTGACCTTAATCTTGTATCTCGTCAACATTTCAGGTCGCTCTTATGCTGTCACTTCTATGAAGACTCTAAACCAGTGCCTGGAGTCCCTGGTGCAGAAGGTACAGAACGGCGTTGTGGTCAACTTCGAAAAGGTTGGGTCTGATCCCGTCCTGCAATCAAACGATGGTAGGTTTACCCCGAACGTTCCTCTGCCGTCCGCAGGGAGTAGAACTTCAGATAGGAAGAGCTGGTCATTAGTTAAAGGAAAGAACTGCCAGTGGGCTTCTCAGCATGTAAAGAATTTGCTCGTGCTCTTAATTTTGCTCGTGCAGCCGCCATCTTTGTCTGGTTCCTTGACCCTTTCAGCACCAAATTCTTTGTGGACTTCCAGTTCTCAGACAAGTTTTAGTTCACGTCAACATTTTCAGGATGTTGAGGGGTGTTAGACTTAAAAGTGTTCACATGCCTTCAACCAGAACAATTCATTGTTTCAGTGCCCCACCAGGCTATATTTGCTTTTTTCAAAATTTCAAACCCACTTCAAAATTTGTCAAGAATAAGCATTTTATCGGTAGCTCGATGAAAAATCTTGGTCATATGAATGCAGGATGACTATTAAAGAGAAATCTGGAGCAGTGTGTGGTTTGTTTTGGGTTTGTAGTCAAACTACACCTGTCGGGTCGGAGGTCACCGATGCCCCAGGAAGGGGAGGGACCAGTCAATGGTCTCATCCCCGGCAATGGATCCGCAGACAATAAGTTGTCTGACTCCGGTGAGTAGTCTGGTGCCGTGCTGCCCTTCCCCCGAATTGAATGTCTGTCAGTCGGTGGTGTATCATGGCATGGAGGCAAGGCCGGTCATCGGGGTACCATACATTCTTTCCTTTACCTCCACACCCCCATACCCTCTTCCTGATTGGTTCCTTGTAGTGATGTCTGTTTCTTTGATGTGTTGCAAATATTTCCTTTTCAGTAGTTATACTTTTGACAGAACTTTCTCTTTCCATTTCTGTTTCTCAATGTGTACTTGTACATTTTTGTGTCAACAAGAGACTATTTTTCCTTTTTCTCTCTGGAGTCATTTTTTCTCAATTTGTTCCCTCTGAATTTGCCAAAATTGTCGACTCTGTGGTAATCCGAACAAGTTAAATGACTGTGTTTTAAAATTTTAAGAAGCATTGGGCTCCATGTAATAATGGCCACACTCTCCCTACCTTCATCAAACTGATATAGTTGAAAGGTCTGGAAGGGTTTGGGTGTATTGACTCAACCTGCTTTTCATAGCAAAAAGAGCCGATCAGCGAACTTTGAACCCACAGGCTTGAAGGCTTGTAAAACAGAACGCACAGTTATCATGTCAGATGAAAATATCCACACTGCAAATCTGAAAAAAATTGAATGCATATCAACTCGAGCGAAATTTGCTGCAAATGTTTAGTGATGGCAAATTCAACTTGCTTTCATGTGTGCCCAAAGTATGAAGCCGCCTTTACACTATGGAAGGAGGCCATTAGTTCACACCCAACCATACGTGTAGAGTTTTTTGTTGTTCACTTTTTTTTTGTTTCTTTCGTTTTTTGGGGAGGAAATCATGGCTGTCTCCTACTTCAGTATCATTTTTGAAAAAGAAGTCCCTTGAGTTGGGGATTCTTAAGCCCCATGCAGCTGCATTTTCTCCCCCGGAATCACACTGTCCAACATGAAGCCAAAGTTTAAAGAATGTTTAATTGGTTCTGACAGTAAATGTTGGAACTCGATCATGGACTTCAATATCAAGCCAGAGACGGAGACAAAGTCATGGTTTGGGAAGAAAGGCCTCCGTTTCAGTTTTTGTGTAGTTATGGCAGCCGTTGTTGCGCATGTGGGGTTTTTCCTCCCAAGTGGGGGAAAAAAAAACAAACCAAGTTGTAGTCTGGCTACCTCAGATTTGCAAGTCTAGTCAGACATCGTCATAGAGCTTTTTGTTCCTCAGGTCCTGGTTCAAAGAGTAGCTCTCTCCCTCTCTCAAAAGAAACAGTGGGATGCTCAGTTGTGTTTTTACAAATTGCACAGTTGTTTTGCACATTAGTTAATATTGGTTCAGTGCATGATAGATCGAGCACCATTTCTTATTTTTCTTTGCCGTGTTTGTCTTTGCCGGAAGTGTCTCTTTTCTTTTCTCATTTTTGGTGGAGCATTTTGTTCATATGTCGATGTTGGTCATTGTTTCCCCATCCGTGGTAGACTCTTCAGTGTGTTGTAAAATTTGTCATGATTGACGAATTAGTTGATATGTTATGCCTCGTTACTGCAAAGCTGATTTTGCCAGGCAGGGAAATGAAATAATTTCCTCGAATGCGCCCGTAACCCTGTGACTTGCAAGTGAAAAGAAGAAAGACAAAAAGTCTGTAGATTTGACAATGAGGTGTTGTGTTTTAGTGTTGGAAGGAAAACTTCTAGACAGATTATCAGAGAAAACCCACCGGGTCTGACGAGAATCAAAGAACATGTCAGCTGAGTTGGGATTCGAACCCGGGGCTCAGATACAAAAGGCAAGGAACGTACCACTGCACCAACCCAACTCCTTGAACTGGTCGGCTAGAAGACTGTCAGACAAAACTAACATGAAAAAAACAGACGGTTGATCTCTCGTTTTTTAATTTGACTTTCTAGAATCAAATGAAGGCAAATCCCAGGCTGGCTCACTGTCTTCGTCTAGTCTGACTGTCCCGAACGTCAACAACAACGCCCGCGTCAACACCGCCTCCCCAGTGCCCGACAGCTCATGGCACAGCTGCCGCAAGCTGATCTATGTCCGCCCCAACCCCAAGACAGGGCTGCCCCTGGGCCACTGGCCCATCCCTGAGTCGTTCTGGCCAGATGTCAACGCCCCCACCCTAGTGAGTGACTTTGTTGAAAATTGCATCATATAGGAAGCTACAGCGGGAAACTGACCACCTGCTAACTTAATTACAAATATGAATGGAGAAATTGACTGGAGTGGGATTTGAACCTTGCACTTCTGGAACACCACTCTGGTGTTTTACGAACTGAGCTGTCTAGCAATCTATCATTTGATAATGTTTCTGAGAGATTTTTACCTTCCAATGTATTTGGAAATTTAAGTAATCATTCCAATAGCATGGGTCAGTAGTTTGATATTGTTTTCAATGTTTTCCCCGACAATACATAGCAACCGCGGGATGCCCAACCCGCGGTGAAATTCATGTGCACGAACTGTGAGCCGATGCTGCTAGACAATCTTCCCTTTGACAAGTACGAGCTGGAGCCCTCACCTTTGACCCAGTACATTCTGGAGAGGCGGAACCCCAACGTTTGCTGGCAGGTACGTAAAGGGTCGCAGCTGCCGCCAGAAATCAGTCGGCATGCTTGCCAGTCTGTGCAAACGTAGCTGGCAGATTTTGTGGCAGCCCGTTTGAACCTTGCGGGCTGGTCACCGGTCTCTAGTTTAAGACTCTAGATGGCTCAACGGCCATTCCAATCCTTCTATTGGAATGTGGATGGGGAACCAGTCGTAACCAACTGCGTCTTTGAAAACGATCCTCTGTATAGTTCATGGAGTGGTTACTTGGAGGACCGTAATTTCACTTGTAACAATTGTTACCCTTGAAGTTTGGTAACTCAAGTTGACAGGTTAGCCAGTTGTAATTGGATTGTTTTTTTCTTTTACTTATTGTACCATGACACTTCAATAGTGAAAATTGGTCACATTACAATCGCATTCTTAATTCTTTATTTCTCATTCTTAGAAATACTGAATTCCGTAATGAATTCTCACATCTGCGCCCAATTGGCCTTTTTACCTTTCAACAGCATAATCTATTAAAAGTGCATCATAGTCGGTGTTGCCCATGCGTCATAGTCAGTGTTGCCCCTGAATTTTTTTAATCCCTTCCTGCGCTGCCGCAGGTATTTGTCTCCAACAGCGGCAGGAACTCAGAGCTGGGCCACCCCTTTGGCTACCTGAAGGCCAGCTCCAACCTGACCTCGGTCAACCTCTTCATCATGCCCTACAACTACCCGGTGCTGCTGCCTCTGCTGGACGACCTCTTCAAGGTGCACCGGCTCAAGCCCACGCTGGGCTGGCGGCAGGCCTTTGAGGCCTACCTCCGGGAGGTGCCCAGCTACTACGCAGGGGTAAGGCGACTGTTACCTTCTCACCATCGGCCAACACTCTCTGCTGAAAGTGATACGCGTCCATGATGCAACCCCCCCCCCGAAAACCGTTTAACTTTCATTCTGTGTAGAGTATTACTCCCCCGACATATACTCGTTCAAGTGAGACTGCGTTTGATTTGACGCTCACGTGACTTCTCATGCTCGCTCGGACATGGCTCATTTAACCAACTTGAAAGCCCCTCGGCCTGATGTTTCGCCGATTTGTCTGCCTCTCCAAATCTCCCTCCATGAGGTTTTTCCTCCTTTGGTCTCCCCTCCGTAGCCCCTGAAGATAGCCCTGCGGCGGATGGGCGCCCCCAACGTCATCCCCGATGGCATGGAGAACTGCCTGAGTTACACGGTGGTCACCTACCTCAAGCGGCTCAAGCAGCAGTCCAAAGTGGAGGCCGACCGGATGGCAGCCACGATCGCCAAGAAGCAGAAGCTGAGCGACACGGGTGTCAAGGTCACCCCAAGGTATGTTTCCGCACTTGCCCGGTCAGCGTGAATGAGGAAACACTGCCGGTGCTTCGACGTTGAACTTTGAGAAATGGTTGAGTTGCTTCAGTTTTAAACAGCGAGACATCTAATGGAACAATGAATCTCAACGGGGAGTGGGGTTTTTGATTTTGAGAAAAGACATTTATACTTTAAGTTTATTCCTAAGTTAGGAAATAATACATCACTTATGCATTATATAAAATAATGTTTGACAAGTTCTTCTGCACTCTTCAATTTTCAACTAATGATGCCCTGCTTGACAAGATGGTCTGGTACCCTGTCGTCACAGATCGCAGATGCCCTCGCTGGCCGCCCGCAAGGACTTCCAGCAGCTCCTGCAGGCCATCACGGGCGAGACAGTCAGCGTGCGGCCTGACAGCAACATCGCCGAGTTCCCGGGCTACACGCTACGCGTCAAGGACCGCAGCGTGCGGCCGCGCACCTACCGCAACCCCTTCGACATCCCCCGCAAGGAGCTGCTGGACCAGCTGGTGCGGATGCGCACCAACTTCCTGCAGCTAGCCCTGGCCAAGTCGGCCAGGTTCATGAACGAGGGTAAGGACCGTAGTCACAACTCCCACCGCGACACTGACCGCGGCTGTAGCCGTGCTCTCAACTGTATGTCTGACTGGTTTTGACATAAAGTTAAGTGTAATTTCTAGAGCCCCCAACTTTCCGCGCAAAGTGAATCCTGCTGGGTGCATTCATGTTCGTGCACAAATCTATGGAAACTCAAACTTCAATGCCGCTATTCGTATATTTGCATCTGTTTTCTAAAAATGATGCTTCAACAAACCTGATACAAGTAAAAAATGAAAACGCGTAATCAGTAAGCGAACCGTTTTTGCCAAGTGTCTTCCGTGCAAATGTGTGCACGTATGCGCCGCAGATGAATTTCACTGAGGCTGTTGAATGTGTCGTGCTAATGATCAAAATTGTACATTATTTGCCTGTTGCATTTACGGCCCACTATTCAGAACGCGCTCAATCGCATTTCATTATTTTCAGTGACATGCGTGTGAATTCAAAATGTCTGAGCTCAGGATGCCGTCAAATTTTCTTCGGTATGACACGACAAGCTAGCACTCTCGTAAATCAACATAGTGCGACGGGTTCTAACCATTTGACCTGACAACAGTGGTTTGAGAAGAAAGGTTTCGTCGCAATCATGCCAATTCTGTAGAACTCGGAGGGTTTGGGGAAGAGTTTAACGGTACCTCATCCTGACTTTCTCTGCCTCCCGCAGACACCGTGCACAGCATTCCCATGGCCGAGATGGGCAACTACCAGGAGTACCTGAAGCGAATGCCCAGTCCCCTCAGGGAGGCTGACCCCGCCCCTGCCCGGCTCCACACTTTTGGCAACCCCTTCAAGTTGGCTTCAGACAAGGACAAGGTGAGGTGTCTTTTTTGCTCGGCGCAAGAGGCTAGATTATCCTTTTTCTTATTGCTAACGCATAGCACTTCTCAAAGTCTCAAGGTACTTCTGAAATTTTACCCCCCCCCCCGTTCCGCAGGCCAGTGAGACCAGCATTTTTAGGTGATGCAGTCTGCTCTCCGTCTGCAGGGATGCACATTTACAGTTTCTGTGTGATAAATAGGCAATTGTTGTAAAGCATCTTGCTCGAGGACACGAGCGCCATAATCCCCTGGGGGTTTGCACCTCATACCACTGTACGTGAGACAAGGTAAACCCACGGACCACGGCACTCTTTTTGAAGGCGATGTCAAGGATTTTTTTTTTTACATCTTTTCCATGTAGCAAAAGTTCATGGTGGATGAGGCAGACGTGAACGAAGCCATGACGGGGCCGGGGCAGCAGCAGCAGCGTCGGCGGCTCAGCAGCGACTCGCCGCCAGGCTCGCCGGCCGCCAAGCGGGCCAGGAGCCCCGCCGCCACACCCCCCAGCCGGAGGCCCACCTCCCCCGGTGTCCAAGGGGGTATCATCCTCAAGAAACCCCTGGCGCAGCTGGTCCAGTCCAAACAGAAGGTGGCGTCAAATGCCGCACCGTCAGGTACGATAGTAATACTTTCCTATTGAAATGCTCAGCAATTTTAATAGCCAGTATCTTGTCTTGCTTTGTTTCAAAGTGAACAGTCGTTAAGGCTAACCAGCCATTTAATATCTGGCACAATGCCTTAAAGGAGACAGGTTTTTTTAACCAGATTTTTTTGACTTCTGCTTGTTCTTACTTATCGGAAAATCCTATGATACAGTTTAAGTGAAGTTGTGAGGAAAAAGTGTATTGTCATTGGAGGCTGATTTACATGTAACAAAATAGATTGTAACTGTTACAGTTTGTCTGGAATATTCTCTCTTTTAGGCTAGTTTTTTTAGACAGTCCGAGCTGAAATCATCAAAAAAATATCTTCCACGACGACTGTTTCTGTCGTGGTTTTTTTTTTCAGTCAAATGTGTCGCTTTAAACCATGCAGTTCACACAAATCCACAAATTTCTGAGAGTTTGAAATTGTCTTGATTTAAACGTAAACGTTATTAACACACGGACAAACCGGATCGAGAGTATACTCATGGCATCTAGTGAATTTTAATAATTTACATGTCCATCCTGTGTGAACCTGTGTAGGATCTACAACACCAGCAGGAGAGCCAAAACCACCATCAGAGCCTTCTCAAGAGAATTCTGCCTCCCCCTCTCCGAATGTTCCCACGGAAACCACGAATCAGAACAATGCCTTAGAAGTTGAGTTTGAGCAGCCCCCCAGGCCGAGGCCGGGGCCGGAACTGACCAATCACGTGGAGGCAGAGCGAACCGCCCAGCCCGTTGCGAGGGAGCTTCCGGCCGGCAGAACGGGGAAGGCAATTGGTCAGCGTGACCCGCTGGTCGACGGCAGGACGGCGAAAAGGGTGAACAACGACGAAAGCGTTGCAGAGGTTAATGCCAAGTTAAAGCAGCTGATTGTGAAGGAAGTCAGGAAACCTGGGAAAGGTGAGAAAACCTCTACGATTTGTATAAACGCTGCCCCAATTTCAGGCCTTTTTTTTTCTCGGGTGGGGCCAGTTTTGCATTGTCAGTTCTCAGATACCGACTTATCTCCTTCAAGGCTAATTTCTGGGATCAGATCTATTTAGGGCATATCATGACTTACTTGTAGACGCAATTATTGAACATGTAAGTTTCAACAGAAGCACATGTGCATATTATTCCATTGTTGGTTGCTCATGTTTAACCCGAGTCGTCCCAAATCCGCTGTGAGGCTTGTGAAGGGATTCATTGGATATAGGAATGTACAGCCCAGCATCCATTCCTTCACTTGATGGCCTTGAAAGTCACAAGTACAAATAATGTGCCAACGGGTTCCGGCACAGTGGAGGATTTCGGAGGATTCAAGAAAGCTCATTATACCATTCAGAAAAGCGGACAAGGACCAGTTATTTTTAACAGTAGTTGGCTCATTTCCTACTTCTGTTATACAAGTAGCCCTCCCGATGTACTGGAATCGTATGCATAGATTGAATTATTAACCATGCAGCTGGCTTTTTACGTTTAACTTAACTAAAAACTTCACTCTTCAAACATGAAACAGAGACGCTAAAATACAAAATCATTCGTATGGATTTTTTTTTAATTTGCAGTAAGATTCACGTATGCTTGGAACATCACTTTTTCAGTCTGCACGTTGTTTTTCCCCCGACCAGATTTCTCTCGGCTGTTCGTTCACCTGAACGCCATTCAGGGCGACCTGGACACCAAGTACCTCTTCGTCAACAGCATCATCCGCGAGGCCGGTCGCTTCAAGCGGCGGCGGCTTATCGAAATGCTGGAGACCTTCCAGCAGTCGGTGGTGCGGTACGAGACGAACCACGGCGGGGGCGTTGCCTCTGGAGGAGGGGCGGCGACAGCTAACATCTCGGCCCCGCCCAAGAAGAAGAACAGAAATCACTTGGTGGCGCCGAGGTAGCACAGAATGGTCCACGGGGTGGTTGGGAGTACTTTCGCTCACGTGTCATGAATGTATGACCTTGAACTTTGACCCGTTGACCTGAGGTACTGAAATGCTGCAGGAACTGGACAAGCTGGACTTGTGTGTTGGCCGGGGGAGGGGGCAGTGGCGAGGCGAGACAGCAAGCGTTGCCATCTCGTTATTTCTCTTTGCCGTGAATGAAACCAAACTGTGATTTTTAAACCGTACGCTAGCAGATTTCATTGTCGAATGATATCCATAAGCCACATAGGTTGTTGAATTGGACATTGCCCAGTGCGATAACAAAAAAGGGTATTTGAGTTTACCGAACAAAACTGTCAGAGACAAGTTTACACGCCCCCATGTCAAATGCACTCCACACGCTAAACTGGCTCTGTCGGGACGATTGATAAAAAGAACCTCTCCATTGGATCATCTTTGGAAACGAGAACGAGATGCTGTGTGTTGGAATTGGAAGATTCTACCTCTTGGACGAGTGAGAGTATGACCATTGGCAGAAGAGAAAATGATTGCTCGTTCACCAGTAGTATTCCATTGTACGTGTATTTTCTGGGTTTTTTACACTTGCATTTTCTGTATAGGCGACACCTGGCCGTCCACGAAACGTCACGCAACTGTATTTGTGATTTTACTCCGTCACTTCGACTGCAACTCGAATGTTCAACCTGCAGACACAGCACAGTGCATTTGGTTTCAAGTGTCAGTAATCACATGGCTGACCTCAGCCGCTTACCAGACCTTGGCCACCTCTGTGGCCGCAGGTTTAATAGCCCTGGCTTCCGACCACAGAGTTGAACCCAGGAACACTTCACATAAGCGGACCGTGGCTAGGATCATACAATATCGGCTTGACCTTCACCCATTGAAGTCAGGTGGCTAGCGGCTGTTTTAGTGTTTCCTCATTGGCACTTGTGTGCAATGCCAGCCTAAGACCTTTTCAGATGCAGTCCGGAGATGCTGGTTGAAAAAGTTGCATTAGCAGACCCACTCTCCTCAAAAACCAAAGGGTGATAAACAAGCAAAGGGATCAATCTTACACGAGATTTCATCACATATCATGCAGACTGAAAGCATATCGAAGACAGTAAGGTAGTTGATTCACACAGCGGTGTCGTATTCCTTTCCGTGCTTAAAGTTGTCAGAGGTGTATCTAGGACTAAATGTCCGCGAGGGGGGCACCCGGGGTGCACACATTTTTTCAACGGAGCACAACATGAAAATAAGATGCAGTTGCATAGCTATATAATCTCTACAGAGATAATTTACAGGGGATGGCACCTTGGGGCACAGGCATCACGTAACCAATCTCTGAGCCCAGCAACTTCTCGGAAATGGTCCGGGTGCTTACTGAAGAGTTGTTGGCTCGAAAACAAAGAACCTGCTTTGATGGGGAACGCTGATGTTGTACACCGTTTTAAATTTGAAAATAAATTGTCGTTCATTCAAGGCGAACTTTTCAAAAGTTTGGTTTGATTTGCATATGAAAACTTTGAAATTGAGATATATCTGATGAATCCATGTCCGTAAGTTTGACACTTTCAAGGGGGCACTTATCTGATTTATGCATATATTCAAATTGATGTTTCATACACAAGCAAGGTTGAACCAATCAGCGATCGTTGCTGTAGTCTGTGCGCACAACCTTTGACCAATAGGAGTCCACACAATCACCCACAGCTTTTGTGCACAGTACCGGCCACGAGTGGCCGGTCACTTTGCAGCTGTACTCATTGTATACTCTGTCTCGGTGGTGAGCGTGCATGCACAAACATTGGTCAAGTGGTAATGCACGCACAGTACACCTAGCCACTGTCTCTCATTGGCCAACTTTGTTGCTGCTTGCAAACCATCACCACAGTCTTCGTGCACATATTACACCACTTGTAGCAAAATGGAATAAAGGAGGTCCCGTGAAGTTCTGTTGAAACACAGGGCCTTGTGCCTTGGCAGCAGAAACACCCAAACCAAAAAAAAAGCCAAGAAAAGAGGCCTTTAACTCGTCTCTTTTGTATTTAGAATTTCCCGAGTTTATGCCACATGGCACAAGACACAATAAAGGGGCCCAGTGACTGAACTGTCACATTAGCAGTGTTTCCCTGATGTTCTTGCCATTTTTGCCATGCCTTGTTAGGGCACTCCACAACCTTTTCTTCATTTTATCAGCGCAGAGGCCAGAACTGGATTGAGACCACAAGGATATCGGTTTTGAATTAAAAATCAATGTCCACTTTCCTGTCAAAACTGACAGGCAAATTTTGTCCGTCCATTTTACACTCCAAAGAATGTTGAGAGACTTCGAAGGCATGCGCGTCCCCACGGACATCTGTGTAAATCTAACGCAGACCCCCAAAAATCGTGTGACTGAAAAACCTCTCTTAAATGTCTTTGGGTGATTGAACACTTGCAGAAATTCATACTCAAAGGGGATACACTGCCAACTTGACTGGCCCCCTTTACTCTGATGTGTCCTGCAAGGCCCAATGTGCAAATTTATACGCAAAGCGAAATGGGTGGAAACCAGTCATAATAAACATCACATGGAAGTTTTGCTTGGTGACCATTTTTGGCTCAGCAAGCTGTAATATCATCTTAAGTTACTCTTACCTCATTGGGTCCCTTGGTCATCCCAGTGCAGAGAGAAACGTTGCACATCAGCCTCGTTGGTATTGGACATTCTTGCATAAAAACCAATCGGGTCAGAGTTATCGTTACACAGGAAACTGTTTATCTCAAGGTTTCACAATTGTAGATGGTTAATTCACGAGCCAACACTTCCTGAAAAATCCAAAAATCTATCATTTCCAATCTAACTGTGATTTATCTTTCACTTTGATGAGAGGGAGTGTCTTCCTTTGTGGAAAGTATTGACACCAAAATCTAAATGTATTTAAACAAAATCCTTTGGCTGGTTTTGAAAATGCTATATATTTTTGATAAATTTTGAGTGTAAAGTCAACAGCCAAAGATATGTGCCCTTTTATGTGTTTTGTGAATTAGCCATCTAGAACATGTAGATATGTTTGATATTGTAAGAAATGTCAAGCCTTTGTTTGGTGGTAATGTGCAATTCTGTACATATTTACAGTATCACGATTTATTTGGGCACTTTTTGGCCATTGAGCCCAAAGTTTTTGCAAAGAAATCCATGAAAATGAGAATAAAAATTTAAGAGTTGACACAGACTTATTTTCTGAATGGTATCATTTTTATGGGATTGAACCTAGTTATTAAGATGTCAAATTTTCTGACCCCTATCCTATGATGCGAATCGGACCCAAGTTCTGGAAGCGGGAAAAAGCATTCCAAATGGCTTAGACATACATTCGGCCCTCTTTTTACAAGGAACTTTGGATCGACTTAAAAATTTGTCTGAAATTTCAGCCATTACATGCATGTAGGGTACGGCTAATAATGCAGGTATGCTCTTTTGCATCCTCATGCGCCAGGGGAAATTCAAATGGTTTCATTACCTCTCCGAATTTATTCTTAAAAAGCCCCCCCCTTGACTAAAAATGACGTTTTCTGTCCTGTCCCCTTCCACCCCATGTCACGCAGCCTTTCGCCCAGTATATATCAAAACACAAGAGGGCGCCCTCTAAATATTGAGGTTGCTACATCAGTCTCATATCCTGACGACTTTACTGCCTTTCTGGCATCGGCGGATCCGTATCATCCCGACTATCTGACTAAATGGAGATGGTGTAAAGTGACTCCACCCGGTTTAATGCGTGTACAGATTGACAGTTTCTACAGACGTCAGACTCAGTGGATTGTCTAAATCTGGGCAAATTTCAATCTCACAATATGAAACCATGACATAATTTAAGAAGTCTTCTTCAGTCACATTTTGTGTGTGTTAGTTTCTGTGCAGATAAAACCGTGAGTATAGGAAGAATTCACGTCATATTTATCTCAAAATTCGACTGGCAAAGATCTTTTCCTACCTCCATGGTCAGACTCATTCAGAGCTTACACTTTTGCTGCGGTTGAGTAGTTCGCCTATAAATAGGCAGGATAGGTCAAGGCCGAATGGGTCATGGTGTCATCATTTAGTCATTGCTTTTAACCCTAACCCCCAAGGGTGTATGTAAAATCGTATTGAAATTGGAGGATTTTGGACTGTTAGGGTTAAATTAAAGCCTTGTAGGTCTAGGCCTACCCCCAGAACTGTGAGGTCCGACGACCGCTCCTCTCGATTCCATTCGAGTTGTGTACCCATAGAAATGTTGCTTCATTTCCCCCAAGAGTTTTATGTAAGATAGTTTACATACCTTTGTTGTGAGTACCAAGAAGAAAAGGGCCAAAACCATGCCATTTTCCAGAAAAGGTGCCAATATTTCCTGATCAGTGTCTGAGAGTCATGTGGTTCACATGTGTACTTGCGAAAACAAGCCGCGACCAAATGGTTGACTATGGCCATGATCGATACACAAGACATGGAAATTGGCTTCAGCCACATTCCGTACCTGTGTTTGCAATTCTTAGCCGTGCTGGTTGAAATGGCAGGCAGTTGACTGCAGCGCGCTGGGGGTCACAGTGACCAATCACAGGGCTCCTCATTATTTTGCCCAAATTGAAGGAAGACAAGCAACAGCCGTTGGGTGCCAGTGCACATGAGCGTGCTGTCGCACAGTGAACACTTCATGTTGAGCGGCTTCCTGCACCCAACGGCTGTTGCTTGTCTTCCTTCTATTGGGCATAAATAATGATCATTTTCATGGAAACGGCACATTGTAAAGTTTCCGTTTTTATTAATTGTGTGAACTCCCAAATGAACATTTGAACCATTCTTCTTTCACCAGACTGCGGTAAGATTAAGTGAGCATTAGAAGGAATAGTGATCTTGTACAAAGTCTTGACTGATTTGCTTGAGTGTTCCGAATGTTTTTGGCCAAGAGAGTAATTGGTAATTTTTTCAATTCATTTGGTACAGTATGTTTATTAACCCCTTCGCACGAGAACCGTCAGCTTTGTGTGAGGATTAGTGGATACCACACATACAGTCTATTCACCATGCAGCTGCTGGTTCAATGGGGCCTGCTGCTGGACAGAGCTTTGCATTCTGGGCATACCGCAACCCAGCAGTCGCGGTCAAAAGAATCCCAGCGTTAAGGGGTTAACATTCGTCCACCTATCAACAAATTGAGGATTCTTTAAGCATTATTGAAATCTGCAGGAATGCTGGAGTTTTGAATCATATTCATATTTACATTGCATATAAATTTTATATATGTAATTATGTATATATGATTATATGTTTATTCATATTTTGTGCACAGATATAACAGAAAATTGGCAGGGGGAACCAGGGAACGCCGAGTGCATTGTTTTTTTCCAATCGACGTGAAATCCCAGAATGACCATGGAGGATGACAATGACGCCTCTTCACTCGAGTCGTTCGCACTTCACGTGGTGCTGTTTCCCATTCTAGATGAAGTACGTGATACACTATATTGCATTTTTGTCCAGTGAGTGATCAGAGAAATTTGCCGCCACTTTGGATAGGGAGTCGAGTACTACCAAATCGTCGACCACAAAATTCACATTTTTTTCTCCCTTCTTCAGTTGGAGAAGATAGATTTGTCGGCCGCGCAGACCCTGAGGGCGGCCTTCGAGAAGGCCGAGAAGCAGAACCCGGGCATCAGCCATGACATCATCAGTGGCGTGCTGGAATCTCGGTCGGCCGGTGTCGCTCTCAACACCGAGTGCATGCTGAAGCTCGCAGCTCTGGACAGTGAAGGTACGGACACATTAATTTATGTCTTCAGGAGATTTTAAAGTGCATGTCGCACCTGAGTCAGAAACAAGTAGAATTGAATTTTTTTACCCAGTTTCTTACAAAAGGAAACAGTTGATTACTTTGCATTCCACATATTTATTTGATCTGAAAATGGTAAGTTAAAACACTGACCCCTGTTACTTTACACAGGGCTTGATGTCTCTGGAAAGGTTTAATACAGAGAATGCGCCACTGGTTGTAAGCACAGTGAGATTTCTAGCAGGAGCGTCTTCAGATAATTTGGAAGTTCTATATTCATTTTCAAGTTTTGGTTGTCTTTTTTTTAAATTTTTTTTTTCGGCAAAATGTGGAAAAGGCATGATTTTTGTCAAGATTTTTTTATTTTTCTTATTTTCCTTTTTTTTCTTCCCTAAATCCCATACATTGTGAACATGGCTTTTCATGTGGCCGTTTACCCACGCATGCAGTTCTAGTTTTTTTCTCTCTTTTGTGTTTTGTTTTCATTCAAGTGTTCCATGTAACCATCTCTTTGTAAGTTAGATCTAATGATTATTTTGCATTCAGGAAGGATGCAAACAGATAAACGCAGAGGGGATCAGGACACACTTCATATTTCCTTGAAAACAAAAAATCTGCTGTACTTGTTTCAGAGTACACTCTGAGAAGAAAAGAAGACGTCTTTGAGAAGCTCAACGAGCAGGCCAGGGAACTGAAGAAGATCTTAGCACGACTGCCGGACGAGATCGGAGACCGGCCCAAGTTCCTGCAGACAATCAAGTCAGTAGTGGCTTGAATGCTCGCAAAAGCAGCAGCTCCTAATGCTGCGACTTAGTAACATTTAATGCGGTAAATTTTCAAACCCCTGACACCCAAATATTCAATGATAATTGTCAACTTATAATGTGTGCTTATCCGGGAACATCACCAAGGCACCATTTATTATTATAACCCCTCCTAAACTGGCCAATAAACGGGCTTAAAACCATCACAGCTCTCTAGGGAGTATATTCCCAGAGTGGAACATAGAGAGGGCACAATTTTCCTGGCAGTGGAGACTCCTTTGAAGGGAACCGCACTTTGCTGATTCACAATTGACTATGAAATACGCGCGTTGCGGTGACATCTTGACCAACAAAATGAACACTCCCTACCAACCTGGCTCTTCTCAACCGTTGTGGGGGTGCTTCTGCTCAAAGCGGATATACATCTCGATGCTGCCATTTCTGGCTCAAGTGGCAAATCTGACACACCCATCTCAAGCGGCTGCTGGCCACTCACCTCCACTGAAACATTTGAAAGCATCCTGAAATTTGGAGGCACATGTGTCCACATACCCCTGTGGCATATGACAGGGACAGAAAGAGGAATCCCGATGTGTCCATTTGGCGTAAAAGTCCATGTGGAATTGTTAGGAAGATTGAAATGAAACATTGAAATGCAAACATTTCCTTTTCTTTGCAGGGACATAGCCAGCGGAATCAAGGACTTGCTGGAAGCCCTCAACAGGCTCATCAAAAAGCACGGAGCGGGACGTCTGAAGGACCGCAAAAGCGTAAGTGTTTGGCTGTGGTTTTTAGTAACCAAGGGATGAACAGTAACAGAGGATCTGTGATTTTTCATGTGAATAGTTCCATGTGAGTAGTTTCCAGTGAATAGTTTCATGTGAGTGTGAATAGCTCATGTCAGTATTTTCATGTGAATAGTTTCATGTCAGTAGTTTAATGTGAATACATGTGCAAGTAGTTTCATGTGAATACATGTGCAAGTAGTTTCATGTGAATAGTTCCAGGTGAGTAGTTTCCATTGAATAGTTTCATGTGAATGTAAATAGTTCATGTCAGTTTTTTCATGTCAATAGTTTTATGTCATTAGGTTGATGTCAAAACCTGTAGTTTCATGTGACTAGTTTGTATATGACTAGTTTCATGTAACTAGTTTCATTTGACTAGTTTCATTTGACTAGTTTCATGTGACTAGTTTCATGTGACTAGTTTCATGTGACTTGTTTCATGTGACTAGTTTCGTGTGACTAGTTTCGTGTGACTAGTTTCGTGTGACTAGTTTCGTGTGACTAGTTTCATGTGACTAGTTTCTTGTTGTGAGAGTGGATTCTTGTGTTTGATATACGAGGCCCTTGGTACAAGCATCAATGCACTAGAACTAAGTACAGACAGTTATCCCTAACAGTCCTCAATCCTTCACCTGTTGGAGGACTGAGGACTGTTGGGGTTATAGTGTACATGTACATGTGTGCCTGCACAAGTGTGGCCCTCTAGGCCAAAGAAGTTCACATCATGTAGGGTAAGAACACCTGGTGTGGACTCGTTCCTCATGGTGTTTTCCCCTCTCTGAAAGCAGCTTCAAGGGGCATTTGGGGGAAGTAAAGAGGCAAATTGAAGAAAGGTCCAGGAAATCATAATCAAAAATCCAGCTGGATGGAGTTACTGTAATTGGAGAAAAACTGAAAAAGGAGCACTTTCCCTGAGATTTCTTGACCCCAGGGGAGAGAATAAAAGAAGATCCACATTATGTATGTGAAACAAGCAGGCATGTGTGTGTGTGTGGGGAATCAACTTGCCGTGGTGGATAGTTCAGTTGACCGCAAGCTGTGCCAGGGAGTGGTTGACAATGCTGGGGACAGGTCGACTCATCATGAGTGTTTGGAGATTCTACACGGCTTGTAGGGAACACACCACATAGGGCATCGCAACAGACGCAGCACCCCACAGAATAGCCTGGGAAAGTTGTGACTTTGTAATAAAGGTTCCCCCATTTCAGAAATTCATATTTGATTTCATATACAACCTGGATTCCTGGGCAAAATTGGAATCAGTGTAAAAAATGTAAGAATTCACCAGTGTTATATTTCACGGTCCATAGACAGGCACTGTTGGCCCCGACTGTCGGTCAATAGGCGCAGTATATTACCCGTGGATTATCATTTTGTTTTCTTCGCTCAATCTTGCCCAGGTGCTCGATGCACACAAAAAGGAGTTCATCAACTCGTCCAAGAACTTCAGCGACACGCTCAAAATCTACTTCAGGGACGGACACATAAACAACGTGTACAAGAGTGCCAACAAACTGGTCAACGACACAAACACCATCTTGAAAATGCTCAAGAGCGTAGGGAATTGATCTACCAAAAAAAACAGACCTTGTCCCTGGTTTTCATGCAGTTTATAGCATGGAAATAAAATAAGTATCCTGTAGTTCTAATTTCGTAGAAGTTTGAGCCTACCCAGATTTTTTTTTTTTTGGCAAACGCAAGTAGGCCTGCGTTTTATACAAACCTAGGTGAAACGCGCACTGCGGACTTTATTCATTTATCTGTTGCTGGCTGTTTTAGAATAAACTATTCACTTATATATTCAGGGAATTTCATCGGATGTTGAGCATATGTGTGTGTAGGTACGGGGTAATGCTTTAAGTAGCACAGGCCTTTTTCGTGAGGCGGCCATTTTTCATCTTGTCCCCTGTATCCATGTTATTTATTGCACCCATGGGAATGGAGAGATGCCAGCCTATTTTGAAAATTCGAACAAAAAAAAGTCTTTTCAGAATTTGCTTGTGGTCCAAAAAAGTGTGAAATTTCTTTGTATCCATGGTTTAGAATGAATCATCCCCTCGCTGCTAATTTAACGTAGATAATGTAATGCTTTCCTGTGTAACATCAAGTTTACTTTCTACTTACCAAAGAAAAGTATTTGCACCTGCCTTTTCAGTTAAAATGGCCGACTCACGTTAAAGAGAAGTTCTTGTTGGGGTCAGTAGCAAGTCTATTTTCCTCAGTTTCTTTGGTGCACTATGAAATTATGACACCGTGAAATAGAGACTCATTGACCTCATTGCACATGACTGGGGACACAGAGCAATGAGAATGCAGAGAGGCTGGAGGTCAAGATTCCATGTGACACCAGAACCTCTTCATAGCTCTGCTAACAAGCCTAAGGGGAGAAAAGTGAATTTTGCCAACAACCAAGCATGGACAGTACGCTCAAGGCTGTGATTCCGCATGTAAGTCTGATCATGGTTGAAACTCGTACTTCACAAACGTTTGATCAGAATGGCGACAAAAACCATTCTGTTGTCGTGCAGAGGCCTCGTTTTGCAAGTGAACAAAGGCGCCGTTTGGAATGTGCGTGTTTTTGGCACTGTTTACGGGATAAACAGTCTTCTCTGTTTATGCTGCAGTGTTGGCTCGAACTGCTGCAACAACCAGTTTATGTACAAATTCAAGGCTGGCCTTTGGGGGAACAACTTTACTATCGTATGTCTTATGTTTATGGCATCATCACATGTTACTGAACTGGAGTTGTTAATGATATGTACCAGTTACGGGAGCCAAAGGTAGCATTATGCTATTCTTTTCACAAGAGCCTCCGTGCAGAGGAGACAAGAAAAATGTGCTCTGGTTATGCATGTTGTTCCTGAGCATGCATGGCTAGTTTTCATCTGAATGCGCACAAACTGCTTGCGTCCTGGTGCCGATGCACAAAGTGGAAAGGACTTCCAAGTGGCTTTCTCGTGTCTCCTAGGGTTTTAGAAATCTCAGCTCTGTCTCCAACTTCAGCTCCATGATGTTTTTACCCCACCCCACCCGTGGCTTGTTTTAGCTCGGTTTCCTCATACAAACCTCATATTGTCCCAATCCAAGACCCGTATCTGAAGTAATTTTGTTCTGTAACTGCAGTAGATATTCAAAAATGATTATGGAACTTACCATCAAGCCAGGACAGAGGCAAAGTTGAGATATGAAAAAGTGTTTTGTCACTGTCAGTGGGGTACTTGCACCATGGAAATCATCGTACCTGTACCGGCCTAGCAAAATGAGTCTTTTCACCAGAACCACTTTTGAATTTGAAGGCATGCAAACAGATTTTGCGTGGTTGTTATTAATTAGAGCCCTGATCATTTTTTCACCCATCTAAAGGGCCGGTTCATACTTCGCGCGTAAGCAAACACCAACGGGAATTTGAGACGTCAAATCACATATTTGTTGAGCACATTTCGAGTTCAACTTGAGTGACATTTCGCTGCAGATCTTTTGTGCAGTCAAATTCACTTTGCTTTCTCATTTGCCTGTAGTGTAAACAAGCCTCAGTGCTCTTTTTTGTCAGTGTCAAACCAAGTGATACATGAAACCCAAGAGCTGCTCCAACCAGCACCAACAAAAATAATACCGACAGAAGTGGCCATAAGACTCATTTTGCTGGATCCACTCACACACGCTGGCTCTTCTTGCGAGTGCAGGTGAACGTGAAGGGGATTTTACTCGAGTCATTTCATTGTAGCCTACTTCGGCATTACCCTACCTTGGCTTCCTTCTCAGCATTGCATTCATTGTAAAGCTTTGGCCCTAGTAGTTGGTTTTCATTTGTTTTTAGGATGACCAATTTTATTGGGTGGTTATTATTTTTTCAAAACAAAAAAATCTAAGCTATTTTTGTAAAGGTGAATATAAGAACCGGTGTGTTTTTGTATTTACGACAAAAGCTTAAATGGTACGATAATCATCTACAGACCTTATGATAATCTTGTATATATATAATTGGGGGCATTGTTAGCTGATATTTGACCGTACAGAACATTTTTTTTTTAATTGGACGCACTGCACCTGTAGTAGGCTACTGAAAGTTTGGTTTGCGAAATACGACCATCTCAAACACAGCATCAGTTTCTTTATCCAATAGTATCCATGCAAATGATATTACCATGTTGGAGTCGAAAGCACTCCATATATATCGTGTGTGAAATTCATTTCAGTTTCTCGTTGGCAAGCTCACCCAAATGATATCAATTTTTCCTCAGTCACATTTAGGCAGCCAGATTGAACTGGGTGCCCAATCCAGGACCAGGTCGTGTGGGAGTGTTTTGAAATAACCGATCCTATATTTCTCGTTGCTTTTTTTTTTTTCAAGGAATGTAATACTCCATTTTGAATTGAACTGTCTGACTGTGGTCACACAGGTCAATTTAATGTTGCCTGAAAAAAAAGATGTTGAATGTGTTCCCAACACTTGTTTATCCTATCACAGATCACCTTTGGGTTAGGGCTGTGCCGAATATCCGAATAACCGAATATTCGATCGATTATCGAATATTCGAATATTATTTTCCAAATTTGAATACTCGAATGCAAAATTCATGAAAAGGAAGGGAACATTTTCTTTTGTTTTAAATGAGAGAAATTGCACCATGGAGGCTTGTTTTTAAATGAAAAGCGACAGCAATCTTTCGACAATTCAAAAAGTAAATTATTCATTAAACAATTTGAAAGGAATAGAAATTTTCAACTGGGCAAGAAGTATTGATCATCTATTAAATCTTACTAAGTCGTGGCTGGAGATACTCCTAGATGTGAAAAGCTATCACATGTATATTAATTATAATGTACAATGGTGTGCATTATTGCAACTGTTTCTGTATAATGGTTTCTTCATCAACAATCTGGTGGTCAATACGACCGAATATTTGGATATTCAATCAAATTGAAGGTCAAATATTCAAATAGTGAATTATTCGAATTGACTCAGTCCTACTTTGGGTACCATTTTTCCCACCACCAACTTTTCAGTAGCCTTTTTTTTTAAAGGAAGACACATTCAGTCAATAAGGCAGAGCTATATGTACATATTCAGGAAAGATATCGATTTAGTAAAGCTTTATTTAATTTAAGGGTTTAGGTTTTTTTCCCTCATGTGCTTAGTGTAGATTGGTACTTCACTTTAATAACCAGAATATTTACTTTTCACTGTATATTATCCAAGTTTGATTTAATTTTGTTACCACTGTTTACCTAATCAGTTGAAATATTTCCGATCGACTTATTTTAACCTTGATTTCCCAAGCATTTTTGTGCAGGAATGGTATGGAACAAGATTTTGCAGGGGCAGATGAATTTAGTCTTAAAGCCCCTCATTGGTTTGCGTAGCCTCACTAGTGTGGCACGGATCACTCCCGATTTAAGTGATCCGTGCCACACTAGTGGGGCTATGGTTTGCGTTGATAGATTGGAACAATTTTATAGAGAAAACACAGAAAATGTACATAATGAATACTGGATAGTCATAAGTTATCACAGTCGATATCAACTTTGAAATTTGACTCATAATTTTTGGCAGTTGCTAATGAGTTCAGGCAAGGAGTCGTCTTTGGCTCAACCACTCGGGGTTTCGTACCCAGATGTTCACGGAAAAAGTGACCAGCATCGTTTTCGAAACAAGTAGATTCGGCTTAGACTACAGTTTTGCTGGTTCCGGTCATTTTGAAGCAGCGCTTGAAACTACATGTTTAAGTTCTGACTGGAACCGGCGAATCCACAGTCCAAGCCGAATCCACTCGTTTCAAAAATGCTCATAAAGTCAGGAGACTTGCAAACTCTGTGGCAGCCGTCCTTGTCTAGTTCCCAAGACGGCCTAGTGAAAAATGCAGGGTGATTCATTACATCATCGGCATCATTCTATCAAGTCATCGTAACGCCATTGACATTTCAAATATGTTCCATGTGATAGTGGGAACCTGACTTACAAACCCGGGCTCAATGTCATGGCGCTGCTTACCGCTGAATTCCACGCTTACGATCTCCATTCTGTGCTAACAGCGCAAGCAGAAAAATTCTGCGCTAACCCTTGAAAAACAGAATCCTTAGTTACGGGATGCATGCGCACAAGCCAAAATTCCTCAGTAACCTGTGAAATACGTTTGGCGTAAGTGCAGAATTTCCTGCTACGGTAAGCGCCGATTTTTTCAAGTTACTGTGGTAAGCAGCGCCATGAAATTGGGCCCAGATAGTACAGAAATACATGTATGACCCATTTAGTGTTGCAAAGGTCAAGTCAATAAAAAAATTTGTACTCTTTGATTCGTATATTTTGGGTGGTGTCGCAGCATGTTGTAAACACAGACAGTGGCGTGGCTAGGATTTTACTAGTGGGGGGACACAAGGGACACCAGCATCTTATGGCGGGCACCAGCTTTCAGCAGTGTGATTTTTGGGGGCCTTGTTCAGTATACATTCATCTATATTTTTTTCAGGGGGGGGGGGACTTTGGGAAGCACCAGGAATTCGTGGGGGGGACACATGCCCCGAGGCCCCCCCCCGCCCCGGTGGCTACGCCACTACAAATGGAATAGATTTTGTACAACTCCAACAATTAAAAACGATAGGATGGTGTTTTTTGATTGCAAAACCGTTGCTTAACCGAAAAGGTAACCCAGGGCATTTGGCGAGTTCTTTCACCACATTATGTTCAATAAGCTGTTCCTACAACGTAAAAATATCAAGCAACACGTTTTGAGTAAACAGGGATTTCAAACACTTTATACTTGAACTTTTGAGTGAGCTAGAAAAAATGGCATTTAACAGGTAGGGGAGGCATATTATACCACAACAAAAGGAAGAAGAATCAAAAAGAGAGAAAGGGTAGGGTTGGGATTTGGTTTCCGAAAGACCACGAACTGGGGGAGTACTTTCCCTTTGTAAACTTTCTGATTTCTGATGCGCTTTCAATAAATCACCAACTACACGTTCGTTACTTTGCAAACGCCTTGAGTGAAGCTGTCGTTGGTGGCGCTTTGTGAATGAATAGCGCAGAATGGTGGAAAATTACAACCGAAGCTGACATCCTAGAAATTTATGGAACGTTTTGCTTGATATTTTTACGTTGTAGGAACAGCTTATTGAACATAATGTGTTGAAAGAACTTGCCAAATACCCTGGGTTACTCTACAGATGATTTTAATGGCTCGCATCAAGCTCAGGTGACCAAAAATGAGGTGAGTTTGGAGGGTACATTCAGCAGATGGTCTGACCTCGACCATGAAGGGGTTAGACATGTTAGATGCCAGCTCTCTACGACAGGCCGACAAAACGAGCCGATTGTGAAGGCCGTTGCGTTAGCGGGACATGCATCGTGTCAGCCCAGCGTGGCAATAACTCGGTGGCTGTTTAATTTTTGGAAAGAATGTTGCAACCTGACTCCACTTCAGCGGTTGTGCACAACTTTCTCTGGGCTAAGGAGTCAAGAAACTTTTTTTTTATATTTCGTCAGAAAATTGGAAATATTTCTTGGGTCCCCAACAATACAATGTCATTCATCTCTTTCAGCATTTCTACAATTAAGGCCTAACCTTTTAGAAGCATGGCGGGCACAATAGGGGGGCAGAAAGAGCTCCATGGAAAACACTTGAGCCAGCTAAAAGTTGCATCCTGAGTCCACTTTTCTTATCTTATATCATCTTAATAAAAATCAGTCATTACAGAAATGCTGGAAAGACACAGATTCTGGACTGAGAAACATTTACCGATGTTGTTCGAAAATATTTGGTTGTAGGTCAACTTGACCGTTTGCCAAGTCGACTCGAGTCAACTCGACTCCTTACCAACTTGACCATTGAACCAACTCGTCCGTTGACGAACTTGACTTCAAAGTCGAGTCAACTCAACCATTTACCAACTCCACCATTTGCCAACTCAACCGCATGATTGATACATGGGTTTATTAGACAAACTCTTTCCTTGAAAAATAGATATTAAAAGGGGAAAAATAAAGATTGGATCGATTCCGGATCACAAAAATTATGGATGCTAATTTCGGCTCAATGAACCCACAAAATTAACTGAAATGCAATCAGTAATTGAACTTGTGCCAATGAGATACTCCAAAATAATTTTCCCAATTTGAGAAGAAGCACGCACGCAAGAACCCCCGAAATCTGTCACCACACTGTGCGCATGCACGGATCTCATCACGCACAGTAAAACGAATTACGCACGCAATCCAGAACTAGGAAAAATGCGTTCCTTTTGTGCCCTGTCCCTATTGCACCGTTTGCATGGTCGAGTTGGTCAAGAGTTGTGTTGACCTTTACGGTTGAAGGATTAACAGTTGAGTTGGTCGATGGTTGAGTCGAGTTGGCAAACGATTGAGTTGACGTGACACCAAATACTTAGAAAATTCTCTTCACTCTCCATAGTCACAACTGCTGAAGTGGAGTCAGCATGTAACATTTTTTCTCTAAGGTTAAGTAGGCTTAATGCTTAAGAACGTTCTAAGGTAAATTTCACTTTTTAGGACATGTTATCACTTTCTGACGGCTGTTGGAACATTTTAAGGGAAAATTTGTGTTGTCCATATATGGAACTCTTTGGAGGATGCTATTTGAAGTTGGTAAATTTAGAGAAAAACACAACAGATTTTACCCAAACCACACGCCCTCCTGTTGTCAGTAGAGGCACACATCACAACTCAGGGACTGTTCCTGTGTTTAAAAAAGTCCCTTTACTTGGCGACAAAACCAGTCCCCCGAAAGAGAGAATGTTTCCTTAAAAGGGGATTTTTTTTGCCCAAGTGGGCTTAGGTCAGAAATATCCACATGCTATTTTTGATTTTTCCTCCCATATTTTCCATTCATAGTTAGTTATTGAAGTTGTTTTTATCAACTTTGTGCCATGTCACTTGATAAATATATCACAAAGAATCGATTTTCAAAAAAATTGTTTTGATGCGGTCTTTTCCCCACCCTTCATGCCCTTTATGTCCCATTGCAGACTCCTGCTCGTAATCCTAGAAGTAAACGGAAGAATTTGTTCAAGGGGCAATCTTGGGTGTTGCCTCGTACTGAATCCAAATTAAGGCATTAACAGGATCCCCAGGGCAATGGTTGGATCCCCGTGCTCACCTGAAGAAAATTTGTCCCCATAGAGGGATTTCACATTAGCGCCGTCTGCGCATATCTGCATTGAAACCGAGGCTCTTTGTGTTGAACTTGTTCGCATGCGCCCCCGGAGTCCACACAGTATGTAGTATCCGGTTCGTAAGTGTGACGCCACTTCAGTTTAAACCACGCCCACTGCACAAAATACACGACCATCGCAGGTACATGTACGTTAGTTCGCGGTCAATTGTCGTTATTTTTTCTTTTGATTTTACGTGTTGAGTCATCCTGAAAGACTCTTCCACAAAAATTTGCAGCCTCAAAAGTCTGAATTGAACATACCTTTATGTATTTTGTGTCTTGACTCCTTACTTTCAATTGTCTGATCAAATTAAGAATTGAAGCTGACACATACAGCCTCGTTTTCAAACGCAGAAGTGTGCAGATCAACGCTAAAAGCGTTATATTGGGATCCTGCTATTAAAGAGGGGCATTCTCTCTTCCCGGGGACTGATTTTGTCCTTAAAGGGACCTCTCCAAGTACGAGGACAGTCTCGGAGTTGTGATGTGCGCCTCTTCTGATTTTATCTGCCATGCTTCTAAACTAAAGGCTATTGACTGGCCAGCTGGCCTTTATTATTGTGATGAAAAAGATTGGAGACGGGATGCAACATTCTTTCCTTTGGTGAACTTTGTATTCTGACCAACTTACTTGTACACGGTCATGCTATTTAGCATCAGCACACACAAGGACCTGTATCTTCGGCAAAGCGTCAACAACTTGAAAATATCCTCTAAAGATTTAAAAGTGGTTTTATCGTAATTAAGCGACTCTAAGACCTGCCACTCTGTTAGAGAAACATCGAGTTTGCCTCCAGATTCTCGCAGAAAATTAAAATTTTCGCAATGTTGGAGGCGGCCCTCTTTCTTGACACTGCCGTCCATGCGAAAACAAGATGGCTGCCGGTCGGGCTGCATGAGCTGGTCTGACTTTGTCACTCAAATATCAATACTTAAATATCATTTCAGATAGATATGATATGTTGAATAAGATACATTTACATGTATGTAGGAGCGTAATTAATGTTGTAAATTAAAAAACTTTGCATCATTGTGCTTGTTGACGCTTAATAGCATGACCCCTTGCTCGTTGACCAAACTTGTATGCTGACCAACTTTTGCGTTGTGAGTTTTACGCCAGTTCGGACAACTCACCATAAAATAGACAGGGGTGTTTGGGAAAATGAAGTAAAGTTTTAGAACAAAATCGCTGGAAATCTATCATATGTTGACTTCTTTTGACTCTCTGAATTAAAAGGTATTTATGAATGGCTATAAATATGTGGCCGGTCTTAAACTAACATTTAAGACCTTGCTTAGGAGAACGAATGCTGATAATGCCCTCGCCTGCAGCTCGGGCATTAGTCACGTCCATTCCTGTGCGTTTAAGACTGGCCAAGCACATATTTATTCCCTTATTTATGAGCGGCTCAGAAGAATACAGCAAAGGTGTTATCAACATTCAGTCTCCTGAACCAGTCTCAAACGTTATGTTTAAGACCAACCAAGCGCATATATTTATTACCATTCATATATACAGTTTTAGTCAGAGAGTCAAAAGAAGTCAATATGCGATAAATTCCAAGGATTGTGTTGAAGAATCGTGCTTACTTTCACTTTCCCGAAGACCCCCGTCCATTTTATGGTATGTTCCTTGTGAAAATTAGCCAAAAGAATCTCTTCATATGGACTTGGCATGCGCGTGGCTAGTTTCGCGTGCCATGGCGCACATAGACTCGTGACCAATAGGGATCGATTAAACTGTCGCGTATCCAGGTGCCAGTGCATTTTTACGCAAATCGCAGCTTGCATTATCAAAGGTTAATACACTGTCATGTTGCGCTCTGTTGAATAGGGAAACTAAGGTATTTATTAACCCTAACCTCTTAAGATCTTGCACTAGAAAGCATACTGAACCTCACAAAATCCAACAGGTTCATGTACTTGTACATGTAGGTCACTGTACCAAACCTGATAAACTCCAACATAATGAGCCCATTGGAGTTTGAGTGATATGGTATGGATGGGTCTATGCAGTATAGGATGACTTGCACTGAACAGTACCAAGCCTGACAAAATCAAGCATAGTCCAACAATTGGTACAGCAAGCCAGACACGGCACACAGTGACCCGTGTGTGTCCTAACTCAAACAGAATCCAACACCATCTTCCTGGGCCTTTCATCCCAAGTCTCACA
>NW_019091420.1:725004-754347 GCF_001949145.1 Acanthaster planci
CTCGATAGAGCCACTTATTTTTCTAATGGCGGCTTTTGTCATTGATAAATTCAGAGTTACCATCAATCATTAAGAGCATCAGTACACCTAACGGCACATGGTATTTTCTACTGGGCTGGGTGGGTTTCAAATTGGGGAAAACAAAAATCCAGTATTGCAGGCAACAAAGTGGCGGACATCCTCACATGTGTTGGACAGGTACACTGGGTGTACCTGTACTTGTATGAGTTGGTTTGTGCACAAGTTGACCGGTGTATGAGTTGGTCGGTGTACAAGTTGTAGCATACAAGTTGACCAGCGGTCCGCGAAGGTCACTGAGGTTAACGTTACAAATTGAGCATGCAGTAACTGTTTACATTTTTCATTGAATCATTTTCCCACATCTCAGGTCGTGAAGTCTCAGGATTTAATCTCTGGCCTCAGTCCCTTATAAATACTTACCCTTCCACGTGTCTGAATAAACCTAAGTGATAAGAAAAAAGAAACAATGCCTCGATCAAGGAGTCGCAGCTCTTCACCGAAGAAAAAGCATAAACACAGCCGGAGGTCGCGCTCCCGGTCCAGGGACCGCGAGTCCTCCTCGTCCCGTCGGTCATCGCACAAGCGCTCCCGCTCAAAGTCCAAGGAGCGACGGGAGCGGGAGCGCGAGAGGGACAGGGAGCGCAGGCACCAGCGATCGCACTCCAAGTCTGGGCGCAGCAGCCCCGTCGTGGACATTTTCGGCCGGGACCTGAGCAAGCGGAACGAGCTTGAAGAGAAGCAGAAGAAGGAAGAGGAAGAACGGCGGGCAGAGATGGAGAGACAGCGCAAGATGTAAGGCAGTAAAGTGGCACACTCCCACAACTCTCTTGTGAAATGAGTTTGTCGGTGTTTTCGGGAATAAAAAATTGACATTGAATGCAAGAAATTGATATTGGTGCCTGTAGGCAAACACAAATGCACGTGTATATGATAGACCCTATATTGCTGTGGGCCATTAAGACCTTTGTTGATAATTCTGTGGACATTTAAATTTTCCTCCAGTCTCACCCCTGTTTTAATTCATCCGCTAAAAATTGATGGAATTGCCATTGCGTCTGATGGTATTTACTTGCAATAGAATGAAGTGTGCAGTTTTCAGGGAAATGTGGAATTTTTCAGTTGCTAGTGTTCTGCTGTTAGTTTAACTAAGAAACAGACACTACAGGTACTCCTGCAGAAGTGCAGATTAACCCTAACCGCCTAGGCTGTTTTACTCGGAAGCATCCTCCCTGCTCCAAAATCCTCCAAAATTTGGAGTTGTGCCTGCTGCCTCAATTCGTCAAAGTCCTCCGGCAATTCCTCTCATTACGTTGAGGCAGTACGAACGGCATTTCTTAAGCCGTGCGGCTGATTCCAAAGAAATATCGGGCTGGATTCATGCGTGACTGAGCAAGAACAACACAAGGTCTAGTTCACGACCTTCACACATGGCATCCTCAGCTACAAGCCATGCACTTTTGCCGTTCACCTTCAATCCTCCAAAATCTTCCAAAACTACCCGAAGGATTTGGGAGGATAGAGTAGAGTTGGGGTTAAAAACGAGGATGCCCGGTTCCTACACTGCTGACTCAAGTTGTTGTAAGAGTAGCCTTGTAAGACTCGAGCATTTGTCCCGTCTCTTCCCCCCCCCTTTCCCTTTCCCAGTCGGCAGCAGGAGATGGAGGCCCGCCTGATCGAGGAGGAGGTGGCCAAGCGGGTGGAGGAGATGGTGGCCAAGCGGGTGGAGCAGGAGCTGGAGAAGCGGAAAGACGACATCGAGGCGGAGGTGCTGCGGCGGGTGGAGGAGGCCAAGCGGGTCCTGGAGGCGGCCATGCTGGAGGAGATGGAGCTGAAGAAGCAGCAGGAACTGGAGGCCCAGAAGGCCAAAGAGGTCAGGACGAGAATTCAGGGCAGTTGACCTTAAGTCGGCCAGATTGAATTGAAAGCAGGGTTAAATGAAAGCCCCGAAATCAAACGTCATTTCAAATTAATGTTATTTCTGCTGATGAATAATTTAACCTTTGTGATTTATTTTATCCGAATGTTTTAAGCCACTTTAAAAAAATACAAATGAAAGTGAGGTATGGAACCTAAAATAGTCTGGCACCACCCCGATGGCAGATTACATTGAAATGGATAGATTCAGGGAACATGATCCAAAACGGCTCCCATATGAATAAAGTCCATTGACCTGATTTACAAAGGCTGTTCCTATGCCCTTGCGTTGTTGCCTACCAACTAACCCACCCCTCCCTCTTAGAGCCAAGCTCACTGTTCCGCACTACTGATCGCCTCCTGATTCTGCTTTTCATCCTGTGAGAAGGGATGCTAATGTAGAGTGGATAACTGAGCTAGCTGCCTGTGTTACAGACCGGGAAGAGTAGACTCGCCATAAGAGGTTGTGCCTGTTTGAGACGCAGTAAACCTCCCAAATCAATCCGAGTGATAATCCTGGTGGGTCCATCCTCCAACTCTCCAAAATTTGCCCTAAAATTCCAGTGTACCCGCAGCCGTCAGTGCTCTGCTATTAAAGCTGAATGTGAATTGGAGAGGTATTGTGGGCGTTGAGGATGAATCCCCAAGTAGGTGCAGATTACTTCCAACCCATGAATCCCAAGGCTGCTGTCTTATCTTTCAATAGAGAACTGGGAATTATTGGAGGATTTAGCTGGACTGAGGAAGGTCCCCATTTGCCTTATGGAACTTCATGCCCTGGAAATCCTGGTGCAGAATACACATGAGTGCATGATGCATGCGCACGCAAGCCAGTCGTGAAACGTTGCTCACATTTGTCTTCAGCCGAGTCTTGCCATATGATCAGTTTCTTTCGATCATGGAGAGTGTGCTATTTCACCAGGTTTTTCCGAAACTTTCGGAGGGGGGTACAAAGGTTAAATCTTTCATCCCGTAGATTGGGTCGAAATGGGCCTTGACTGGAATTCGCGCGCAGATTCTGTCAACGACTGTAACCTTTGCTTTTTTTCTCTCTCTTTCCCTCTGCCACCCTCAGGAGGACGAGAGGAGGAAGCGAGAGGAGCTGGAGCGCATCATGGAGGAGAACCGGCGCAAGATGGAGGAAGCCCAGAGAAAGCTGGTAGGTGGCCCCCCGGCTAGCCTCGGTGGCCCGGCACTGCTCTCCCTCTCGCTGTCTGCACCGATTGCTCTGCCCGCTGTCAATCTCTCCATCAAGTGTGTTATCCCATTCACCAGAATGCTATTATTGCTGCGATGGTTGCTCCAGCCAATTGGAAGGAACGTGGGGGGGGGAAGGGATTTGACAGGAATCGGCCAAGCCGAAGCCGGAAAGCATGCACTTGGGTTTTACCTGCTGGGCTTGATTTAATGTACACGTCGGATTTTCACACTAGCATGTGTTGCCGTGTTTGCAAAGCAAGCATTTTTGTTAGAAGTCCCATTGCTTATTCTGTCGCTCGGTTGTATCGTGCAGTTTTTTTCTTGTGCAGTTGTGGCATCTTCTCCCTAACGGTACCCATCCCCCAATGTATCATCGCTAAATGCCGCCTCCATCTGTGAAATGGAAAAGAGTTCTTACAGCACTTTTTGTTTATTACGATCCCCTGGGGAGGGGGGTGTCAAGTCAGTTCACACAAAGACACACCCAACCTTACTTGCCACCAAGGCCGGCCTGACGTTTCGAGTAAGAAAACATCATTTTGTTGCAGTGCAGACTGACCTATGAAATTTCGCCAGATGGGTGGCCATTGCCTGTTGTCACCTGATGAGGTCTGGTCCTCACCTGATGAGGGCATGTCCTCAGTTTTTGAAACTACATGTGTATTCACTGGTACTATGACCTGGCTTCAAAGAGCTGCTAAGCTGACAAATATTGCTTAACAAAGTAACAAAAGCAAGCATCAAATCACAAATTAAAGTACAACATCAAATCAAATCAAAATTGAAAATTCAACATCAAAGAACAAAATGCAAACTTCAGTATCTAGTAAAAATCAAAATTCCAATCCAAAATCACAAGTCAGAAATCAAGAAATGGGTACCAGTCGCAAGAATTTCACAGTGCTTGATATTTTGGCTGGTAACCCACATGTGTTCAACAAATGCTGTCCTAAGCAAATTTTTGTGCTCAGCGGCTCTGTATGACCAATTACGTCAGAATGTGCACAAAAGACAAGTGGGTGCCCAGCCGCAGTGGTGTCTGTCATATCCCTCGTGTTGCAACTGCTGAGGGGGGTACCGGTTCACAGAACCCATTTTCTGCCTTTTCTTGTCGTCCTTGTCGTCTTATGTTGTTTTTTTTTAAACTTCACTGATAACCCAGTTGATCTTTCAATAGATCTGCCCCTTGCTTCTGTTGAGGATTCTGGATTTCCTCCTTCAAATGAAAATGTCCTCCAGCTTGTCTGCAACTTGTTGGTGGAGGAGCGGGTCAGGGCGTGCAGAACCTCTGAACAAACGTTGGCTGTGATTGGATGAAATTGTGTCGGTGTAGATGTTCTTTGTTGAATTCACTGCAAAGGCATGGTGCAGACTTGGCACAGACACTGAGGAGAAAATCCAGAATAATTTGAGCAGAATTACCCCGCTGAAAATTGAGCTGAGATGTCAAGGATTGCAGCACCAGAATGTACACCTGGTACCTGCTTTACACGTACAGTAAACGTTTTCTGCATTTGTGGAAAGCAAACACAAATTGTACGATAGTTGTCGTGGAAACCAAAAACCATTCTTTGCTACCTATAACTCAGTCCAAGTTTTTAAAACTTCCCTACAACTTCACCCCAGCAAGTGTATCATGCACCCTACCTTGAACCAGTCTGAACCATGACTTATATTACTGGTTTTTCCCTCTGTTGGTATTGGCGGACATGACTCTGGCTTCTGATTGGCTGTCTGCGTTAGTAAAGTGATCTCTCATTGGCTGGTGCAAGCTTCTTGCATTAATCGTTTCTTGTGCATGGAATACCAGAGCGTCGGTGCAGAGGAGGAGAGAGTGTTAGGGTCACCGAACTTAGTGTAGGCTTTTTTTTTAAGGGGGGAGGAGTGGCTGTTTGGATTGAAAGAGGGGCGGGGAAATGGGCTGAATTTTTTCCGAAGAATGATTTTGGGTGTCTAACAATAGCTGTCTCTTTTTGTCTGCAGACTGAATCTTTGTGTAGGACTCTGATCTCAAATGCACTTGAAAGTTCTTTTCAAAAAAACAAAAAGAACATGCATTTGTTGCCTCCGTTGTTCCCCGTGAAAGAACACAGGTGCGAACAGAGTCCTCCGACATCATCTCCGCCTACAGCTTTGCCAAAATACATCATGCCAATTCACCACCATGTCTTTCTCTTGCAGGTTTTCTATACCCCAATTCCCTCCCCATTTTGAAACTATATTCGTATTGGAACTTTCTCCAAGCCTTAATTGTTTCTTCCCATCGATGGAGCAAAACAATCTCCTACCCCGAATATGATAGCTGAAAAACTGTCGGGCCTAGAATTCTAACCATCACAACTGACGGGGACATAAACCCCCCACCTCAATCCAGCCTTGGACTCGATAACCTACATGTACAAAGCAAGAGATCAGATTTTTTGGGGGGTTACTCCCTTTGTACCAATTCAACAACCCCCAAGTGTCCCACCTCACCCTATTAATCCTCCCATCTTTGTTGTGAGCTTTGGAAAAAGAGGGGGCAAGCCACAACGGAATATTTCCCCCCGAGCTTTTTTCAATCGTAGCTTCCGTCGTGGATTTAGTCCGGCCAGGAGCGTTGTGCGGCGCCTCCCTGTTTTAGCTGGGAGCAAGAGCCAGCAAGGGGCCCGGTCCCCCCCTCCGGGCCTGGGCCGGCCCCATCTCTCGATGTACTCCCACAAGAACCTCCCGACAAAGTTTGCTGTTCATCTTTATTTGGTTTGTCAGTTGCGAGCGATACTATTCCTTTAGTGGTAGGATCAGAGTTGGGGGCATTGAAGGCGGTAGGTATTTTTTTCCTCTGCAAAGCCACAGCAAAGTGAGCAAAGGTCATACATTGAATCACAACTAGAAAAACAAATCCTGTTTTTTGTACACTTCTTTGACATGAAACGTGGTGTGGGCATTTGTTATGGAAATGACAAAACAAAACTATATATTTGTCAAATCATCTGAAAAATAACTGTGAAGCTAGAGACCAAAAAAAAAGACAAAAAATCAGCAAAAAAAATCTAAACATTAAACCTTAGCAAGTCTAAATTGTGTTGACAGATTTTTTGCAAACTGTTTAAGTGTTCCTTGAAGATATCCGATTTTGCTATTGATCACGTCACTATTTTTGTAACGGCGTTGTTTAAGAGGCCAGGACATTTTAAAATGTGCAAAATGAAATCTTCAGATGGAGCCACCAATATTCTTATCAATACTGATTTTTTTTTCTTTGGAAAGTTGGTGACTTGATGGTGAAAATCCTATTTGAAATGATTACTGGTCACAATTGTGGGTACTGAAACATGCATGTGTGTCTGGGTTTTGGTAATGGGTGCTTGATATACAATGTAATTCCTAATATCTGAAGAATTTCTTTTAGCTTTTGTTGATTTTGTTTACATTTTTAGATTTTATGTGTTTGTTTCATTGAAATGGTGTAGAAGCCTTTTGTATTTCACTGGGTTGTCAAATGGATTGTTTTTGTGTGAAGATTTCATCGGGAGAAAATACTTTCCGACAAGAGTTTTCGACTTTTAAGTTTGGTTTTGGAACCACTGTCAAGGCAATCCGGAGAAGAGTACATGTAGTCACTCTGGATGAGTTTTGCCTTGCCACTGGTATCCTGCCCTGGGTACACATGGACAATGTCTGGTGGGGTACCCAGCTCATTGATTGCAGAATGGTGTGAAATCAATAAACCTATTGGCAGGTCGTCCCAGTCACTGGTGCCCCTGCTTTTCAAGTGCGAGAGGAGTTACTGCCTACCGGGCACCAGTGACTTCATAACCTTGCCAGGCACGTAGTGAGAAATTGGTATTTAAAGCAAAGATTTTCCTGACAACCTCTGCATCATTTAGATGTTCATGCGGGACCGTTTCTTTCTCTCCCATTAGGCTGAGGAGAGGCTGGAGATGGTTGAGCGCCAGCGTAAGATGGACGAGGAGCGACTGGCATTCGTTCAGGAGCAGCAGCGGCTGCAGAAGGCCGATCAGGACCTGATCCTGAACAAAAAGAGCGCTCGCCCCAAGCTCTCTTTCGGCCTGAAAAAGCCATAGTCTGCCCCTCCTCTTTCCTCCAGCCAGTCTCCGCCCCCCACCCCCTCTATCAGTCTTTTACACCTCGTCCCCTTGGTTTGGTGGTGAATGGTGGCGATCCGGGGGAAAATTAATTTCCCCCACCCCCCTCTGAGTCACCGTGTCAGCTCTGGCTGGGTGAACTTTTTTGGCTGCAAGTTGATGAGAGTTGCAGTGCACCACGTGGAGGCGATTTGCTATGCTCCAAGGAAGTCGACTGCTGCCCTTTTTTTATTTTTTTAATGTTGGTATCAATCGTTGAAGTAGTCTCCCCCTGAAGTGAACGTTTCACCGGCATATTCAAGTTCTTTCAAAATGTCTGAAAGGGAATTGTCTTAATCTTGTTGAGTGAGCAAGCCATGGAGTGTTTCCCATTTTTTTTGGGGGGGGGGTACCATGTACAGAATGGGAGATTTTAAGAACTGTTCTGTTAGGCTGCTGGGTTGTTTCAGAACATGTCTAAAGTACAGATTGTAAGACTTGGACTCAATTTTCCTGTGTGATTTTCAAATCTCAAAGCCTTTCATGACGTCATTTTTGATCTGAAAATTTTCTCCTGAAGTTGCTCATTGATTAGTGTTTTGTCAATTGAGGTAGACCAAAATGATAGTTTTGTTTGACAAAAAATAAAATCTGAAACAGACTTCACACACACAGAGTTAATTGAAGCAGTGGTAAAACGTGAAGACGTGTTCGCCTTGGAAGTCAGTCGTATGCATGTGACAGCCTCAGTCGACTTCTACCACTCTCAGATGGTGGAAAATATTTCTAAGTGGCCATGGCAGTTCAGCCTGTAGTCTGCATTCCACCATTTCAGGTGAGAAATTGCAAAAACCGCTTCACTTGGGAACCTGCTTGCCGTATTTGTTGAGATTTTGACAAGTCGAAAGTTTGCTCTCCCGTACGGAATGTTAAAAAAATGTTTGAAAAAGTACAGGCAAGTCTCCTTTCTTTAGGGGAGAGGCCATGGTCAGTTCTAAAAAGGGCCGCGGTTTTGGTGCAGCCACTGTTGAAATATTTTCCACACACGGTTTGTTAAACGTGTTTATTAATTTTTGTGCACTATTGCGCCAGGTGTGTCACCTCAAGCCGCGATGTATTATGAATTAAGATTGCCAGTAAATGGGATGAGATATAATTATGGGATGAGGGGTATAGTTTTCCACAAGCCCAGGTTAAACCCCACCCTTATGGTTGTAGCCCCACCCTACAGTTTTAACCACACCCCCGTAGTTCTAGCACAACCCCCCCCAGTTCTGACCACACCCTTAATTCTGGCCTCACCCCTACAGTTCTGACCCTCCCCTCGCAGTTCAAACTGCACTCCCCCCCTCTGCACCCGCCCCCATGTTAGAGCTCTATCCTCATCCCTACCCTCAAAGTGCAGGCTCCCTCAGTACAAGTAAAGTTCTATCCACAGGGAAACCCCCCCTACGTCAGCAAAAAAAACCCCACCCTTTGAAAAATGTGACGTTCAACCTATCGACTATCCTTCATACGTAGCAACTCAGGACTCCCAATTCCATGGTTTACCAGTTGCATTTAGATTTTGAATGTGTATTAACTTCCTCAGACTTGAATGGTAGAAGCAGGGCCAAGGCGTTCTTGTAGGAATAGAATGTACCTAAAGGTATACACCTGCTTGGGTGTCACATGCAGAGTGTGGACTGATCCTTTATTCACCTGTGGTCAAAAAGACTCGGGGAAAATGCTCCTTTTTCTCCCGTTCTGATAACTCGTTGGAGCTGGAATTTTGTTCATAGCTTCCTTGACTGTTCCTTACCCTGACCCCAAAAATGCCTCCGATTGTATTTTTTCAGAGGGGAGAAAACACTGTGTGGACGCGAGTCCTCACTTCTACCCCTACGTTAGGGGGACTTCTTTTGTGCGCAGGTCCACACTACGTATACTTGTACACTTAATCTTTCTGTGGTATGGAATTCCTTGTTTTATAGCCCTGTATCCTAGTTCCCAATGATGGACTCGATTCATCCACATTTGTTTCAAAATCCTGCTTAACCCCAACAGTCCTCAATCCTTCACCTGTTGGAGGACTGAGGACTGTTAGGGTTAAAGCTCCTTTGTGGAAGAGGCAGGAAAGCCAATGTCCGTTGTAAGGTTGTCATAGTGGCAATCTCCATAAGACATAAAATCTATATGGAGAAAAATGGCTGTTGCCTCGGTAGACAGACATCACGATGGTGGTGGTTAAATTATGAATGTGAAAAGTATGTGTGGTTAAGGGGATTTTAGCTGAAAGGTTTGAAATATGCATCTCTTTAAAAAAGATCTGCCCGGTCAATCCGTAGATGGCAGAATACATGTACTTTCCCTTTGTGGAACAGATTTCATCAATAGAGGTAACAGCCAGATGTCCTAATTCCAGCCAGGATCCCCGAGACCAAGCAGATGTCTGTATTTTCAGTATTTCCATTCCAAGTTACTACATTATTTGATCCGTGCATAGTGCAGCCGAGGGCGCTTTTGTAAATGTCTGCTGATGACTACCCTTCAGAGAGGCACACCCTTACCCGTGAACATGCAAGTTTGCTTTTTTCGTCGTTACGAGCCTCTCCGAGACGAAGACTTCTTTAAAAAAAAAAATATACCAAAACTTTTCCTGGTAACTTTTTCCTCGTTAAAAAAAAAAAAATTTGTGGTCGTGTGTGTGTTTAAAAAAGGGCCATGGATACAACTATTTATACTTGCACATTTTTTCAGTCTGGATTAACCTTCAAAGTTCACACCGGAAGATTGGCTTCATTGCAAGGTTTTCCAGCCAGGACATGTCTTTATGGGGGGGAAAATTTTAGCTTTTTATGCACACCTGTGCACTACTCGGACATCGATTGTAGAAGTATTTGTAATTTTCTAGGGGTTTGCCCTTGTACAAGTAATTTTATTCAACAGCAATACTTTTATGCTTGGTTAGTGTAAATACATGTATGTTTTTTTTTTTTCTTATGAAGTAGCATGCCGTATCCTTGGGTGATTTTGGTAGATCTGTTAAGCTTTGCAATCAACTGTCAACGTGTGTTCTGTACAATACAAGGGCCTCTCGTCAGTCCTAATTGTCGTTGGTTATTACCCGTATTTTATTTGTGAGGTTTCTTCAAAATTTAATTTATTCATGTATAAGCTGGATTAACTAGATAATCAAATTTTTCAACCCCCCCCCAACATAACCCTGAAACCGTATCCGACACCACATAACACCAACACAAGTCTTTGTCTCATCAGTCAATGTAAAAATCCCCATGTATTCACCCGACGACAATTGTATTTTAGGACCCTTGTTTGGTAAGAGAATGAAGATCCGTAGTGTTGTTGGACTGTCTCGTTTCTCGGGGGCAAGATAAATTTTGTAGATGAATAATAAACAGCGGGCAAACAAACTGACTGCGCCAAACTCTATGGATTTGTGCGATGCCAAATGCAGAAAGTAGCAAGTCAGTCACATTTTTTTTCCAAAAACGTGCAAGATTTTTAACAAATTGAGTCCTGAAGTGCACTGTTGCAATATAATACGTTGTTGCACAGCACCACACTTATCCATCTCGCACCCAAAGTGCAGCGATTCTGCAGCGGAACTGTCAGATACTCCAATGCTTACAATTAACGGGCGATCCCCGCGGATCACTTCATGTTTCTCCAAGCACTTTGTGTGGAAATGCGCAAGTCGCCAACTCAACGCACCTTTGCTAACCATGCTCTCACTGAGTGATCGTCGTTCTAGAGAAATCCACAATTTCGTCAGTCCTCGAGTTCAATTTAAAAAACAAATGCTCTCCGCCGCAGATGGTGACTGGTGTCTCCAAAGTCTTTCTGCACTGTGATGTAAAACTCTAACCACACTCCACACGGTTGGGACTCGCGTTCACTGTTTCAGTTCTGACGTTCAAAATGTTTCATGCTGAGCTCCATAGGGTTACTTCTTAGCCTGGCCTTCCAGATAATCTTTGGCTTCATTGATCTTTGTTGCCAAGTATGGGGAGCCCCCTGTAACAAAACAAAGATGGAAAAAATGGAAGTCATTTCCCTGTCTTCAAATCACAAACAAAACAGCTGAAGTGTACAATATAGTAATATGTAATGCTGATGTTTTGATTACTGGCTACTTTTGTCTACTTAAGTGTTGGAACAGCTCACTGTGACTTCCAAGTTCATGTCACAAACTGTTTACTGAACTTCACACATTCTAGTTCTTATCAAGTCAAAACACGTTCAGCCAAATTCAGTAACAGTATATGTTGCTCTCCATGTGGACTCCAGCAAAATGTGCACAAAATTCTCTGTATGAGCTGAGCTTGCATAATGGAGTGATCCTTTTGTGCACATTCAGTTGAAAACTGGTAGCGTAAACAGATCGGATCTTACAGACCTCGGTCCGGGTGATTGAGCAGCATTATCCGTCGGTGGGCCTCTCTCACTTTGGCTTTCGACACGGACGGGCTGTGGAGAGAAAACCGAGTGTTGAACCTTCAGATTGCTACATCTCCCTGTGCTTTATTACGACACATTGCACTTTCTTTTAAACAGCATCTGCTAGATGTCAGAGCTCTTAGGGTGGGCAACCAGTCTATGCTGGATTAAACAGCGCCCTCCTCAGTTTGAGTACAGAGGCATATCTATAGACGGGTGAAGCAAGCTGTCTCGTTGCCTCGTAAAACCATATCAATACAAAGATGAAGGGTGTACATGTAAAAAGAATGACAGTCAATAGGGATGTTGAACTGGCTTAGTTTACCACTTGGACTGCCTGTTCATGCCTCGACCTACCCAACGACCAGATGTGATCGTCGAAATGCAGTAGGAAAATATAAACAAGGAAGAAGTTATCAATTGCAAAGCCGGCTAAATTGCTGCTGCAGAAAGCCACACCAAACTTTAACCATTTCCTGCCGGGGCAGTTATCAATGTTGATGATGCTGGGCCGTGATATTTATCATTTTTTTCTGTTTTCAAAATTCTTTTAAAAATTCCCATCTTCATTTACTGGACACTTACAAACACGTGAAGGACTGTCTGGTGTCCACTCTAGCCTGACAGACAAAATCTATCGACGCCTGAGTATTTCAGCCAGGCCTGCAGCCTTGTAAAAAGAGTCCAGATTGTGTGGTGTTACATAACTTTCTTTTGTTCAGGAGCCTGGCTCAGTCTACTGCTGACCTCTTTTCAACAGGGGCCAGATTAGCATGCAGCCGTCCTGTGTGGCTCATCACTGCGGTGGTGGAGCGCTTCTGTCCCCGGTGGTAATCCGCTTGCTCTAAATGCCCCAAACCCTGGTATACGGTTTCAAAATAACGCTGGATTATCTCCACTTTTGAGAGTGAAAAAATGTGGGTAATTCCCAGCATCCTGGTCTTTTGTTCCGAATACGGTCTTTTGTTACAAGGCCCTGTTCCCTTTGTCCGAGTTCAGAGACCCCGGCCACGCATATAAAGCATACGTGTCTGGATCCGGAATCCCCGACAGGAAGTGGTTAAAGTGGTAGCTCAAAATATCAACAGAGGCAGGAGTAGAATGGGACAAATGGGCACAGCGGGCATCACTGGATCAAAATCAACTGAAGTGGCAATTTTACCCTGCAGGGAACCTTTCACAATGCCCAAGAGTGTCTGCTATGCAACTTGAACAAAACTGTGGTATGCAAAATACAAAAAATTTGTGGGGGTGCCATGACAACCCAAAAAATTTATAAGGTCACAAGAGGGCGCTAGTCTGAAAGTATTCTTGCTGTGGACGTTGTTGAAGCTAACTGTAGCACAAGATGAAATCATGAAAGTTTCTACACAACTGGTCAGAAATGGCATGAAAAAAGGACCAGTGTTGGGTAAACGTAGGAGCAGGGTTAGAGCTCTACCCGGTTACATCTTTTCACATTTTCCCTACCTGACTCCAAGGATGAGGCTAGCTTCCCTCTTGTTCATCTTGGGATCAAAGCCACCTTTGTAGTAGCTACTGAATGTCTAAATAGACAAAAAATATTGAAGAGTGATTTTTTTTTTAATCTTCAAGTGTCAGTGCAATTGAAGGAGTGCGATTTTGCTGAGCTGCACGGCAAAATTCTGCCAGAAAAAAAGCTGAGTTTTGAACAAGAGCGAAGACAACTGGTTCACCTTTTGCCTGCCTCTTAGCATGTAGCAAGCACAATCTTTGAGACATCAGCAAACTCCACTTGAGTACCATTCGAGTACTGAGTTCAATGCCCAATACTGAATTGGTTAGGAGAAAACAGAGCCCAAGAACATGAGAATTTGATGAGAAAAAAACAATGGTAGGTTAATAGAAAACAGGTCTCACAAATCCTGTGTACATGAGCCAGATATTGAGAGCTTTAGTTTTTATATCTGGCTCTATCATAAGTACTTACTGGTTTAGGAATCTTATGAGCATTCTTTTGGACAATGCGCCCCGTTTGCACCGCAAGGCGACCTGAAGATAAGACACATAAGACAAAGAGAATAAAGCAGGCAATGTCAGATGACAAACTTCTTTTGAAAATAAATACCAAAATTATGCAGTTTAAAAAATAATTACTGAGGACACACAAATCAGGAAGGGAAGATATCCCGCAAAACTTGAGCTTTACTCTCGTCACTGGAGTTGATACGTCAAAAATGACTGTGTTGGCCGTCTGCGTAGCCCACCACAGCCAGAAGTGACCAAAAAAAGGAACTTGACGAACAGAATTTGTGACCAAACAGGACCCTGGCAGTTTGAAGTTGGCATTTAGGTTATGTACATGTATCAAAACTGCAACACTTGCCTTGAAGAGGTCCAAAAAGGTATTCCCCCTTTAGGGGCACCATCACGGTGGATCGTTCCATGAGGTTGGGGCACAATTTGTGACGGTGTCCTTGTTACTGTACATGGGTAACTTTTACCACCTGTCATGACCTGTAGAGTAGGTCATTTACTCTGTAAAAGTACATTTGTAGCACACACCTCTGCATTCAGCCTTGCAAGATGTATAATTTGGAATCCACATGCAGGGAAATAGCTGTTCATTTGGAATCCACGTAACAATGGACACCGTCACCATATTTGCCCCAACCTCATGGAAGGACCCTTATCACAAACGTAATTCTCCCAAAAACGGTACCAGCATGGTAAGTTTTGGTGGCACTCTAATCACTCCTTTTTATTGGTAAACGTCCAAAGCAATGCTTCTTCAAATGAGTTTCAATTTCCAAATGTTGCATCGCCATTGTAACCGTTTTCATTGTGGCAATCTCCAAATAACACACGCTTGAGTCACAACATCCTTCATGACATCAAGAGACTGGGCCTTCTTGTGAAATGAAAAATCAGGCGTTTTTTTCACTTTGGACAGTCTGGAAGTTGGGCTTAAAACTGCCTGCTTTTCATCTCATGTTGATGTATTTAAGTCTGTTCAACTTTTGGTTGATTCGTTTGCTTCTCAAATATCAACCAAGCAGTACCAGGCAAGTTTTGTAGGGGTGATTAAATCTAGGGAAACAGAGACTCGGCCCCAAATATGAGATCCGAGATACGAGTGACTTGAACAGCAATGGGCACGTGCTCAGCTCCGGACCTAAATGCAACTTTCTCTATGTCACAAGCATTTACGGCAAGAAAATACTCAAAATACTTGGGTTATTTCAATATCTCCAAGCTACATTCAGCTTGGACTACACAAAATCTTCAGGACTACTTGGCTTTCTTACCCACGTATGCAGCCCCAGCCAGTCCAAGGCCAACCAGAATCAACGTGGTAGACTGCAGTATAAACAGTACAGGGAGGAAAGTGAAGACAGCCAATGAAAATGAAATCATTTCCAGAGCACTGAAGTTATTGGGGTGTAAAAACAGAACTGAGCCTATAGAGGGACCCCAATACGACGCTTTTAGTGTCAATCTGCGCACTTCCGCGTTTGAAAACGAGGCTGTATGTGTCAGCTTCAATTGTTAATTCGATCAGACGATTGAAAGTAAGGAGTTAAGACACAAAATACATAAAGGTATGTTAAATTCAGACTTTTCAGGCTGCAAATTTTTGTGGAAGAGTCTTTCAGGATGACTGGAGAGTGAAATCAAAAGAAAAAATAATGGCAATTTACTGCAAACTAACATACCTGCGATGGTCATTTACATATATCTTGTGCAGTGGGCGTGGTTTAAACTCAAGTGGCACCACACTTACTGCATGTACTGTGTCAACTCCGCGGGCGTGCGCGACAAAGTGCAACACAGAGAGCCTCGGTTTCGATGCAGATATGCGCAAGACGGTGCTAATGTGAAATCTATCTATTCACACAACAGTGCTGCTAACAACATTAACAGGGATGTCATCCGACTAGTACAAGTGGGCCCCTACAGTCAGACACTGATTCAGCGTAAATAAGGTTGGGCATGATTGATTGACACCAACAGGTTGATCTTTACGAACTAATGTTAGCCTTCTAATCATTGTTACTTTCATTAAGTTTTACTTTTAGGCCATCTTTTGATATCTGCACTGGGCATCAGCCATGTCAGTGTTGGGTGTGATCAATCAATCAGCACAATCTCACGATGACGTCACACTACATCAGTACATGTGTCACTTATGTCAGTCACGTCAGTTGATCCTATACCTCAGACAGGATAGACATTCTCTTATCTCTTTCTCAAAATAATCTTCCACAACAGTAAACAATCAACTGGACAGAAAAGGCAATTGCAATAGGGTACCAAAGTGTGACGTCACTGTGAACCAGAAAGTGCAGTGCAAACGAATGGAGTGCGCGCGCGTGTTGGTTCACGCGCTGGTTCTCCCGCTAATGCCTTTTACACACTAATTGTGCGCGTGACGTATTCACTTCGGTACTCTTTGAGATCGATAGATCGTGCTCTACATTAGCACAAATGGTAAGTGATTATTATGTAACCTTGGGCCTATCCCTTTCACACAGCTGGTCAGCTGGTTGTGGAAGACTGTTATTGTTAAACGCAATCTTGAACCGTGGGCAAATTTACTGTACTCCATCCTGAGTTGATTTACCTTTGAACATGTTGAACAACATCCACTCATAGGTCTATCATAGGATAATCAACTCAGATGGGAGTACAGTAAGTTTGCACAAGATTCAAGCATTGCGCTTAACACTGCCGTCATGCTATTTAGCGTCAACACACAGGTAGCGTCAATAACTTGAAAATACCCTCTACAGATTTAAAAGTGGTTTTATCACATTTTAGAGACTCTAACACTTGCCACTGTATAAGAGAAACACCAAATTTGCTTCCAGATTCTCACAGGAAAACGAAATTTTTTCGCAATGTATGGGGGCCGCCATCTTTCTTTCCACTGCCGTCCACGCGAAAATAAGATGGCGGTTGGTCAGACTACACAAACAGACCAGAGTTTGTCACTCAAAATTCAACACTCAAATATCATTTCACATTGATATGATACATTGAATTTGATATGTATGATCCTAATTAACATTTTATATAAAAAATCTTTGCATAAATTGGCTTGAATAACTTGTTGACGCTTTGTTAACTCCTGTCGACGCTAAATAAAATAGCATGACACAGTAACAATTAATTGCTATTTGATAAAAGGAAAGGAGTTAACCTAAGTAAACTTTATTACCCACAGGATTGACAATCGTGCAGTGCAATCGATCGACAATGTAGATCACCTGATTACGCTGAACATACCCAAATGCTAAGCTATACAGGCTAAGGCCTAGGCCCTAAGTTACATGGCGGATGATGCAACTTTTCATGTCCACGAAAATTACGTCAAACTAATATAAAAGTAATAAGCGGCGTTCAATCATACACCACGTTTTAAAGTTTTGATGGGAAAAATGTTAATTTCTCTTCTCTGCTTTACTTACCATTTTCTGACCGTTTCCTTCTGACGCGTAAGAAACGTGACTTTCAAACAACAAAGTTATATCACATGTAAATCACTGACCCACTTTCTTTGCGTGTAGCCTATGTACATGTATGTACATGTCACTGGGCAGTGGTTGCCTTGCCTTTCCTTTGCATTTGTTGCAATGGCACAACGCCCTCTTCTGGCAAACTCAGTCTTTTTTTTTGTGGCAGTGTAGGAGATACGAAGCCTAGCGCTAGCATGAACAGAGCTCACCAAAATAGCTCGTAAGCAGTCCGTCTGGCTGGGGACGCTCTCACATAGTAGGTCACATTATAGCATTAATTAAAGGAGCGAAACCTTGCTATGGCACTTGAATACATTAACATAAAGCTAAAAATACAAATTAAAAGATTTTTCTGTTTTTTTTTTAATGAGGCTGCAGCTTGGCGCAATAAAAGCGCGTTCCCAAAAATGCGACACTATAAACTTACTGATGTGTAGGGCATTTACTTTCCTTTTAATTATACAAGTTTGGAGGACAGCCTTCGTACTTTACTTCCTTCCAAAATCATATTCAAAAGAAGTGATGGGTTACTTGCTGCATTAAAACAAGTCCATGGCCGACCCTACTCAGAGGGTGAGGCAACACAGGCGTGATGATGTCCAGTTGAAATACTCCGACACGAGACGCGTGTGATTCTTTGATCACCTAACCCAGCCAATTGGAAGAACATCCACTATGCTGCACATTGAGGTGACTGGCAAGACGTATCTCGGCGACTTTTGGTCAACGGAAAGTATGGGGGTCAGGATACAAAATTGCAGCTGCAAACCTTCAAGGAACCTACACCTGGTACACAGGGAACAACGTCAGTTCGAAAAAAAATGTGGAACTCATGCAAGAAAGTAGGCAATGGTTCCCTGGCCCTACCCATGGATCCGAAAGAACTACCAGATAACAAAAAAAAGCTGTAGCCAAATTATTCTCAGTAGAAAAGAGGCTCCGGAAAGAAGGAAAATACGCTCAACTCTATGATGGGCAAATGAAGGAAACGGAACAAAAAGGATTATCAAGAAAGTTGAGGGACGACGAGATAAATAATTTTGATGGTTCGGTTCACTGCATTTCCCACCACTCAGTCATTAATCGTGCCGAAAAGAGTACGCCGGTTCGTATTGTCTTCAATTCGTTGTCTGCCAGCTTCAATGGCCATCGACTAAATGACTACTGGGAGAAGGGACCTGATCTCCTTAACGATCTCTTTTGGAGTATTGGGCCGGTTCAGACAATTTCCGGTGCTGTGTCAGGTGACATAGCGAAGACGTACCATCAAGTCAGAATCAGGGAGAACGATAAACATCGAGAGATGTAAAAGAGAAATAAAAACACTACTTAAAACCAGTATGTGAAGCCTACTGAATTTGTCATGTGTTATGTGACTACTGAGTAATAATTCTCGGGGGTGATACCGGCTGGGAACGCCTGCACATAAAAATATAAAAAATACCCCATTACTCTCTGTTAAAAATCCGAACCAACGTCATGCAGCCCAAGAGAATTTATAATTTTTATAGAGAATTTTAATTTCATAAATAAAATTTACTCCACAATAAAGATCAACAGTAATGCTCTGCGCTCGTAATTGAGTATTCTGTCCTATAGGCCTGGAAAAGGGAATGAAATTCCCTCCATTTTTTTCCAAAAAAGCTCCCTTGGAGGCCGGAGAAACGAATATTAGAAAGGTCCAATCAATAATTCCGTCTGCTCGTCCTCTTTCTGCAAGTTTTTCTTTTCTGTGTCCCGCAGTTTTGCAGAAGATGTTTGATTTCTCCGTTTGCTTACAGAATGAGATTATCATTGCGCACAAAACACTCAGGCTACCGCATTCAGTGGCAACGGACAACTGTATCATCCTTCTCCAGAAACTCAAGAAAGCGTATTCAATTTTTGGAATTGGTTTTTCTATTTGGGATAGATTTTCTTCGTTTTGAGCCATTCTTACTGCGAAACCGGTCCTCGAGGTGATATTAAAGGGTGCATTCCACCAAATGGTTGTATTTCTGCGCGCAAGCTCATTATTATTTTGTGATTCCACGGGATTTTTACAATAACACAGGCCATAATCAGGAGGCATCATAGAAATATTTCTATAAATCCCGAATTTAGGACTGATAGTTTCCAGTTCGGGGTATTTCTTTCACAAAAAGCTACGAAGTGCGGAGCTATTTTGGACAGAAGCAGGGGGCTACATTCAGAAATGAGCGCTTAGTTTTACTGCTTTTTTGGGGGGTATCTTCATTCAAAGGTGAATAAAAAAATCTTTCGTGGCTAACCCTCATGAAATTGAAAGGAAAAGTGATCTTCTGGCCATAATCTTGAATTTCCAGTGAAAACACGGAGGCCAACCTCTTCACGAGAGTCAACAGGCGGCGCTATTTCGGTCCGATGTTGCACTGTTTTCTATGGACGCGTAGTTGGTGTAGCGCAACCTAGTTAGCCGAACGCAAGACCGTTAGCATGTGCGCACTCTCCCTCAGTTATTTAGTTGTCCAAGAATTGTTAAGTCGGACCAACGCTCGCTCCAAGACACACTAGCCACCACACAGCGCCGCGTACAGCCCTTTGTCCGAAAGATTATCCCCCACTTCCTCGGTGCCACGTACAGTCATTGTCCACATATTGTTTTGTTTTTCTTTGTATTATACTTAGGGAGGTCCGGTCACGGACGTATATAAACAGCTGGACTTGCAACGCCTTTATATGAAAAAGAAGCCAACCAGCGGCCATTTTACCGAGCCTAATACAAATGCGTAAGTTGGCATGCTTGTATTGACGTCAGGAAGAACAAAGGCAGACATTGCTGGGAAAGCTTTGTATTCGGCTCGGTAAAATGGCCGCTAGTGGATTCAAGATCTCTGTAAGCTGATTAAAGGCATTGCGAGTTCAGATTTCATTATACACGTCCGTGGGTCCGGTTAGATGCCCTCCGTTTTAAAAAGTTATGGGGCCCGGACATGATTATAGCGTATCATTGTTTGATTCATTGTTATCATTTCATTTTCTTATTTTATTAGAGAAAGCAGCGCCTGCATCATCTTCAGATAGCCCTCCGAAGAAATGAGCCCTTCTCGTCATACAAATCAGTTTAATCTACCCCGACTGCTGTTGCTCACTTTCAGCCCACCCACTACGTATAGCCCATCATATGAAGCAAGATATGAGACGGAGAGAACCCCCCCCCCCCTTTGCATTGGTCATTGAGGAATTATTTTCAGACATCGGGGGGGGGGGTGTCATGTAACAATAGTCTAGAGCTCGAAAAGCAATTGGACACGTTGGGGGTACCTCTCGGTCTCATTTCTTGCGGGATATAATAGTCCACAGTGTGTCTAGGGCTTATCGCTTACTGCTCTGGCCTTGATTACTTCAGGACCTGCTGGTGGGTCAGTCAGTATTTGTCCATGACTCACTCCAGTCATGGAGGAAGGAACCTCAGCTTCCTTCATGCTCCATTTAAAGCAAGATATGGGACGGAGAGAACCCCCACGCCTTTGTGTTGGTTACTTATTGTTTGATCGCAATCTCAGGAATTCTTTACAGACTTCTAGGGGGATGTGTTAGGTATAAACAATAGTCTAGAGTGTATATAGGGATTGGACAGGTGGGGGGGGTACCCCTCCGTCCTATATCTTGCCTGGTATAACTCACTCAACATGACTCATCGTCTATTTTTATCGTCAGATTTCATCTTGTTGTGTAATAATTTCAAAGAAAAGGTCAATGTGTACCACATTTTCTGACCCTGTGATTTTTTCATATTCACGTTTATCCCATACAGAAAGTCACACTAGACTTTCTGACCCTATACCATTCCTATTCATTCCTTGGTCATCTTGTGCCATATTTTTTCACCCATACACCTCATCCTTATTCATATCAATATGTTCATATTACTATGTTTTGCATATTCATGCGACCTTTTGCTATTTTTATATCGAAGGTCAAAGTGTACCACACAGTCCCCCACACTACTTACGCCTGATAACTGTGGTTGCCACGGTCACATTAAGGCCAGACTTTATTTATTCCTTGGTCCGAGAGCTTTTTGTCAGAATAAGAAACACTTGTGGAGGAGGGCGGAAAAAATTAAGTGAATATTTAGTTTTAGTTTCTCTAAATACTAATGATCACATTTCGAAGATGAGGAAGAAAACGAAGTTTAAAGTAGTTTATAGATAAGTAAGATTTGATCGAAGCTTTGCATGGTGGAAGAGACTGGAGAAATAAGTTTGCCGGGTACACCATGGAATCAATCTCTCACCAGTTCTCTGAAGAACCACACCTCGCCCGGTCCAAAAGAGATTGATTCCATGGTGTACCCGGAAACCTATTCCTCAAGTTTATACATGTAGATGTTATTCTAAATGATACAAGAACTGTTGTCCTTTTCCCACTATGTTTTGAATAAAGGTTTGCGCATACGGACGGGGGTCAACCGCGCCTGACAATGTTTTTCGTTTTGTTTTTGTTTTTATTTTTATTTTATTTGCTTGGTTAGAAACCATCAGTGCCAATGGCTCAATTCGCCGCATTAAATATTTCATTCGCTGCATAAAATATATTATATTTTATATTATCCTACAAAACCGATCGAAAACTTCAGTGGAGGACAGATTAAAATAAAGAAAGTCGGCACATTTTGGAGCAGTGGACGGAATAGAAATAAAAAATTTAAATCCATTTCCAGGAGTTTTCTGAGCGGCGGGTCTGAGGACATTTTCGTCAGAGCGCATCCCCCGTTGCTGGTGGGCTTGGGAACGGAGAGAATAAAACAAGTCTCGCCCAGCCTTCCTTTGGTTGCTATGGGTACAATTGTTTTTGGCCGTCATTCGTCAAGGGTATGACAACTAACAATAGCGAATGTCATGTGACTACTGGCCAGCACGATGTCACGCATGGTCGGCCAGGCTGTGGATTGCCGAGTCCGAAACGGGCTTCCGGAACTACAGCTGCGGCGTGTGTTCCGATTCGGATGCAGTGCCCCATGCAGTCCAATACATTGATATCCACATGGGGCTTGACATCCACGTCAGTCGGTCCGTAATCGTTCCTAGCTGAGGTCATGTCAATTAAACTGGACTTTGGCCTCAACGTTATCTCGCAAAATGAAGAATTGTTAATGAGGGCAGTCAGTCCACAGTGCACGCAAAAGTCGTTCATTCACGTATTCATCATGGTTTTCCACGCAGTAGGCGCTAATAATCGCAAATACTGCATAGGTAGTTTGCAAAATAGTAGAAGGATCAAAAAGGAGCAAACATGACCTTTTTCCTACCCACAATGCCTTTCTACCACTGTGCAAAATTCAAACTGCGATAGGGGGTACATTTATGACTTCGACTGCGTCCAGATCGAATTCCGTTGATTTCACCTATTTTCGTCGAGTTTTATGCCAAAATAATATTGTTTTTGTTATGGACAGATAACAAGGGGCCATCTGGAGACAATTTAGAGATTTTAGTTAGCGTAAAAAGACGAGGAATATTCTATTCAAAACGACGAAATTTGCGTTAAGAAACTTAAAATATCACTTTTTCTGTGGTACCAGTACCAGCCTCCCCATAAGTTTGAAAGACCAGGTCTCACTCTTCCAAAATCAGTTAATTTGCGGAAGGCTTACGGTTGCCATGGTCAGGGTTCATTGATTTCTCAGCTTAGTCTCCGAGAGTAACGGCGACTTGATTCTGCCCCCCTTTGCCATCGGCTGAACAGCATTTTAAAACAAAACAGCGAACTCTCAAAATCCTCGCACAAGTCTCGCAGCGAAAAAAAATGTGTACGTGTGTAGAGCTAGCTAACGGTCCCTGCAAATAATTAATAACACGGCATGGGTGATTTTGCACAATGGTAGAAAGGTGTTGTGGGAAGAAACTTGACTGAAAAAGAGGTAATGTTTGCTCCTTTTGCCTTCCCACAATGCCTTTCTTCCATTGTGCAAAATCACCCATGCAGTATTTGCGATAAGGCTTATAGCTGTATATCGCGTGCGGTGACCTCAAAATTTTTTATTATCGCTGCCGCTGCGGACTGTACTGACTGGGTGTGGCTGAACTTTGTCCGTTCGGGCACGTCCGATTTTGAGGCATATCTGCGGTATTTACCAGCATGGACATCATTAAAAATATTCAGGTAAGCCCTGAACTGGTCGTCAATGATGATTTTGATGATTGACCAGCTGCTGCTGCAGCTGACAACTTCTTGTCAAGTTGTTTATTTGGGGGACATGAAGCGTGAATGATGTTTATGCATGGTGACCCGTCAACACGATTAGCACACACCTCAATACCGCAGGCCTAATGACTTCTGTAAGCTGCTGCAGTCGCCAAATTAAGTCATGAAAGTGGGTGGTACCCCCAGAAGTTTTCGTGGGATCCGGGAGAGTGGCTGACGCTGAATCCCACCACAGTTCTGGGGTAAGTCGGTGGTTGTTTCTGTCATCCAGCCTGTTGTCCCGTCGCGGGGGGGGGTGGCCTGCAATTTAACTTATACTTTTTTTATAGGTTACAATTAAATTCAACAAAAGTTTGTCGAATAATACAGGCGTAAGACTAGATAGCTAGAAATATCCGGGCACATTAGTTATGACATAACTACTGGCAGAACTCCCTGTATCATCCCACAAACTGTTCCCCCATATACCAAGGGTTACCTTAGGTATGAACTCTTGGCATTTTCGTCCATAATGCATGTACTGTAGATTATAGCATACACGTTATTTCTGTTCCACACTCCATGCATTTTAGCTGGCCTGGCACAGCGAGCGCGCTATGACCAACCAGGTAACAAGTCATGCATTGTACACAGCGCATTGCATTCCACGCGTGACCCGGTTGCACCATGCTGCGACAAGACCTTGAACCACTACTCTGTTACCACATTTCCAACTTAGTCATCTTCCCCCAAATCTTTCTTGGAGTTGATCCTACTTTCAGTCACACGTATGACCCGTACATTCGACCCACACAGACCCCTAATTCATACCGTATGTGTGCCGCCAAACCACACACGGAAAATCTGTTTTTTTGGGGGTTTATTTTGGGCTTTTCAATTTTTCCCTTTTGGGTGGGGAAGCAAGTGCCCCCCTTGCCCACTTCAGCCACGCCCATATAGTACCTATACAGTATGAAGTGGTTCAAAGACCCAGATCAAACTAGATCCATTCTTGTCGGAGCGGGAAAAAAAACGTCACCATGGAATGTTCTCTCCTGTTGTTTTTTCCTTTTTCCTCCACAAGGAGGTGGGCAAGCTGTATTTGAATGATGTGCGAGTGCTCGTCAACCAGCTCTGCGAGGGGCACGAGGCCTGGGAGCTCATCTTGGCCACCCTGCTGACCGTACTCGCTGCGGGTTGGATACGGCAGGAACTTTTCTTGCACGAGCTGGGTGAGTTATTTCTAGGGGTCTTGTTTAACATATACAGCATTTTTTTTTCTGCATCCTGATTCCACAGGTTGACCGGAAATATATAAATTTATTTTCAGATTGTAGGAATTCAGCTGTGCAGACCGTATCCCCAAAATGTATTGAGTAAGAACGCAGCAAGAAACATGCCTGACTACCGCTGGATTTGAAAACTTTCTTTCGTGAAGTTTGTGGATCATACATAATTCTCTGTCCATTTGTGATCATACAATAAACAAAATCGCCATTAGAGCTGGAATAATTGCTTTCACAGGACTACTTGCCAAAAGTAATAAAAAAGGGCTGAATTGTGCAAAGGTTCCTGGCACGGATGATTGTAAATGCCCGTAAAGGCTTTGATTCTCCAAACTGTGATTTCTGAAGTTGCCTTTTTTTACTTCCCTTTTCACTTGTTTCAGGCTTGTTTACAAGGGCCAAGCTGTTTATCTTTCGAACGGTTCGCAGTCTTCCTGTTATAGGTCAAAAGGTAAATCCTTAAATAACCGTTGGTTCTATATTTGGTTTCATTATCCAACTTTGTTCTGTAACTAAACAGATAAATATGTCTGTGCTAATGGTGAAATTTTTAACAGTCAAGAAATGCTTTATTCCATTTTAAATCTATTAACATGCCAATTTTAAAAGATCCACTAGGACTATCACTGGGATATTAACTGAAAACCTATCCAATGTGAATTTTGAAATATTCAAATTTAATGCATCTCTGTCTTAAATGTTTACATGTGTGTCGTTTGTTTTGTGTTTTTTTGTGTGTTTTTGTCATTTTTGTTTTCCTTGTGTTTTTATCGTAGTTTGCTGTCGTTGCGTGTTTCGTCTTGTGGTCCAATGAATAATACTAGGGATAATGTCAATTGACATTGCATTGCCACAGATAGAATTCCAAACTTGTAGTCGAAGCCATTTTTTTTTTCAGTGAAGTAGGACTAGGAATCTATTTAGGAATTCTCAAGCATTTGACAAAACAGTAAAGGAAGTTCATTCAGTGGCAGATGGGATGTTCCATTTAATGAGGCGATGCTACATGTAAGTGGAATGGAACCTTCCATTTGTTGCCTCATGAAATATAGTCCTCCTGTTGCACTTTTTAAACAGTCTTTATTTGTATGCTGCTTTCCAAAAGTAAAAGTGAGGTTCAACTTAAGTATGTACTGGGGCTGAGACAAGTACCCAGCGACACAGGCGTTGGGGGTGTGACAGGTATCTGGGTTTACAACCCCAAAGCCTTCTAAATTCCTGACCAAACTGTTTCAGAAAATGAAACATGGCTTTTCCTTCAGAAAAACGAACAAAACAACAATCCTTTTTTATTCACTCAAAGTTTGACACCAAACTAAACATTTTTAGTTCGCAGAGAACAGCATGACTCGCTTACATCCCCACTTCACTAGCAGTCGGGTCTCAGCGGGTTAGGAAAGAACTGCATGAGAAATGGGCGTGGGCAAGCAAAGTGGTGATTTTCTACCTCCCACAATCCTGGACAAAATAGTTGGAACACCTTGTGGGAAGCGCGGTGAAAAGATCACCCTCTCCCCCATTCAATGTTGCGGTCATTGATCGGACCGAGATTCGACCCAGCTTACCCGATGAGAAACAGCATTGACAGGGGGCGAGGGGGAGGCATGTTCCAACGAGATTTGTCCAAGATTGTAGCTTCCATCACCATCCCTTGCTTTCTTTCGTGAACAGTTATGGAAGTGGGTATACCCCCACTGTATATCCCGGCCAAACTGGCTGGGACGTGTCGCAATAAGCATACCCTTCCCGGCTTCCCCACTCCGCCTGGTCAGTGTTCTTGTCTTCATCTGGAGCAGAGACCACGCAATGAGAATCAGTGACATTGAGGGGAACCCCTTCAATCCTTGTCAAACCTTGTTGACAAGGATTGTAGTTCTAATATCTGGTGCTTTTCTAACAGATACAAGAAGAACTGGACAAGACGAAAGCCAACTTCACTAAGGACCTGTTCCCCTTAACACCGGGAGATGCCTACACGACATGCTTGCCGGACAAGGGAATGTCAAGGGATGCTGTGCTGGCTCTTGCGCAGAGCAAATACAAAAGCATGGGTGCGTGTTTGAAAAGACCATGGTTCGGGGGGGAGGACATGTGCCCCCCAGTATAAGTACATGCCCCGCCATCCTTCCCCATGGGCCCCTCCATTTAAAAGACTGAAATGTACACAACCTATGTTCAAGTCACACTTCTTTTTTTTTTTTAGTGTCCCCTTGAAAAGAATTGTGAGCATTCCCGGAAGCCCTTCAGAAATCTTACCCTACGTATATCCACTGGCATTTGGCATTTATTTCGGTTTGCAAATTTACGTCTACACACGCAAATGCATTATATGTAGAGGATTTTTATGAATTTGCTTGTTTGAACAGGACGCTGCGAAGGGCTGATGGCTTTGCACTGTGATTGGTTCCTTCGTGCACGACCTCTAACCGCGAGGTTATCACTTCCTGTTAGGGAAGCGTTTATTAAGTTCTTAATTAGCCAATGCCAATGCTTTGGCACCGACTATAGTGTTGGCTTATATGATGGCCTTGGTACAAACACGGTAATTTATCACTGATCACGTGTCGTTTGGCAATATATTTCAAATCAATTGGTTAGCTTGATCAATTTTGGATGAAAAAAAGTGCAGTGAGAATATTTTCAGCAATGAGAAAGAAACCAGAAATATCAAATTGATAACTGCCACATTGAGCGAGCTCGCACGCTCAGAAATTTACCCACAATGCTCTGTGAGTCGTTAGCTGTGACCCCACATGATATATTTCCTTCACTAAAATCTGTGCAAGGCCATCAGCCCTTCCTAGGGCCCTGTTCGGGCACTGGCGACGAGCAAATTGTATGAAGTGTCTGGTACCAGTGAATCATGCTACCATGGTGATTGACATCATCACAGGCTACACTTTTAATGAAATTGATGCAATGCAAGTAAATGGCATTTTTTTTCTCTTAAAGTTAAAAAAGAAATCGAACATTTTTCGTGACAAAGCAGCTACCTTATTCCACCCTGTTCTGCCATCAGCTCATTTCAGAGTGGACTCAGTGGAAAAAGTGAGATGGAAATATTTGTCAGGAGAGAGATTTTTATCAAGAGAGAGGAAAGCTTTTTTCTCTGCCACATGAAATACTAAGTTACGCTCAGTCCGATAAAGCATGCTCCTTCAACCGGTCATGCACTGCCGTAAGACGATGAAACAAAGTTGGTCGACAGATTTTTGGCACTTGTCAATTTTCTCTTCCAGAAAAAATTGACTGGCAGGGCGGTCGTCTGTCGGGCGCAGTGTACAACTGTGGAGAGGAGCATGACAAGTTTATGGCCAAGGTGAGGTGACTGATGGGCGTTGGTAATGGTTGCAAACTCGCATGGGTTTTGGGTTTTAACCCACATGGATTTCTTTCCTGAAAGCACAAAGGTCTACTGCAGATGTGCTCTACTGCTATGTGCAAATTAAGCAGAGCGCGTTCTAATCATAAATTGGATGCCATCCAGAGGCCTGTGCGTATGTGACGCATGCATGAGCTCGAAGATTGAGTAATCCGGGCCTCCACCTAAACTAGATGTGTTGATTGTCAAGTTACGACCTGTCACTAATGTGTCACTTAACTGGGGCCGGTTTTATTCCGTTCATCTTTTGATTGTGAAAACCTCCACTCCTCTGTGCTCAATTCTCACAGACACTCTGGTCACCTGTGTGGCCCCCGGCCTAGGTTATATCCCGAGCCAAGGTATACTTGATATTGATAAGATTGTTGTGGTCTGTGAGTGGAAATTAAAACTTCTCCTGTCTGCAGATATTCAATTTGTTTGTCGGCGACAACCTCCTCCACCCAGGCGTGTTTCGGGGCCCCCGCAAGATGGAGGTGGAAGTGATCGCCATGTGCTGTGAGTTCTTCCACGGTGGACCGGACGCCTGCGGGACCGTGAGTTTTCACAGTATAACAGGGAGATAAGTGTAGTGTGGAAACATCTATCTTTCACACAGCTGAGCCGATACCCTTTTCACTTTCCCACAAGCACAGGTGAAGTTGCCGTAATAACGTTTTTTTCAACGTACTCAGATGACATCGGGTGGAACGGAGAGCATCCTGATGGCTTGCAAGGCCTACCGCGAGCGAGCTTACGAGCGAGGTATCAAGACGCCAGAAATGTAAGCCCGGGAATGTTTTCAGAGTCGAGCTGTCCTTGCTGAAAAATAGGAAAAAGTACTGTCCTTATTAAGCGTCGTTTTTGCCGATTTGAAATTGGTGAGCAGGTGATACTTGGCACATAAATAGATTAAAGTCCGCACAACCCCACCCCCACCTGCTTTTTAAACACGAAATACGATGAAGGCACTTGCACTGTTGACATGTGGCAAGGTAGTCCGGATTCGTAGCGTCTCGATTGTGAACCCTGACAAGAGATTACTTGTTGTGACCCTTGGGCAAATCACTGCACCCTTGCGTGCCCCTCTCCGCCCTGGAGTGAATACCTACATTTACACCTGGAATGGAAGCATCAGGCTAGCATATGTCCCTGGGGAGCTGAGATGGTCTCGGGACTCTTCGGATGTCGTCAGCCAAATGAGCAGGGATAATAATATGTGTCGGTGCCTTTGAATGACAGACACAGTTAGACATTCTCTGCAGGGGCGGATCCAGGAAATTGTGGGGGGGGGTGGGGTCAGGCCAGAGATGTTTTTTTGAAATTCGCATTTTTGCGGATAAACGGAAACAATTATGAAATATACATGACCGCCGTTGTTTTCAGTGGTATTGGTGCACTTCTGTTATTTTTTATTATTTTCCCCA
>NW_019091420.1:761867-773826 GCF_001949145.1 Acanthaster planci
TCAATATAAATAATCTGGTCCGATGCTTCAAAGTAATTCACTTGGCTTCCTCTTTCAAAATGCCCATGAAAAGTTTCTTTTCAAATCGGAATCATACGTCTGAGAATCGCGAGTCTCTGCCTCCCAGAAATGGGGAAGGGTTCTGCAGAAGTTGGGGAGCAGCGTCTCAGAATACTTGGAGAGTTTTTGTGCTGAAGGTTGGAGAATATTTTGCAGAAAATCATTTTTGTGCATAAATCTTGGGAATCTTGAGAGAAATGTAATGCACTCTTAGTGTTTAAACTGTTTCTGCCCTTGTGAACACATGCAAAACATGGCACTCCAGGCAGAATGCTTACGCAGGCTCTGGCGGTGGAAGCGGGGTTAGGGGGCCACCTTTTTGACTGGGTCCTATACTAGGACGAGGCTTGATGGATCAGCCTACTATTGGCTGGTATCTGATGGTTTCACAACCCCCCCCCCCATTAGAAGATCATTCCCCTGCCAGCGTGTACGCGGGTAGGCATGATGATTCATTGGTTGAGCCACCGGGCCTGCATTCAAGAGGTCCCGGGTTCAAATCCTAGCCCACTCATTTTCTGTCGTCTTTGTGGAAACTTGTTCCCAGGCTGCCATGTACGGGATGGCGGAGAGCATACCTGACAGGTCCATGGTGGAAGAGTTTGTGCACGGTTACCTGGAGGCATACTACAGCACCAATAAGGCCTAAAGGACGAAGCGTCTCATCACGAGGCAACATATGCAACCATCTGTGTACCTGTTTGAGAGAGGGTGCTGTGTAGCCTAGTATTTCTGTTCATCTACTTACATTAAATACATTTGACGAATCGTGTGTGATTACAAGAGCAAGGATAGATTCAAGGGGTGGGATCAGGTGCAGTCAGAATTCTACCCCCTTATTAAGGGCGGAGCAAAGTATTCATTAAACTTGGCTGTTGGAATTCTGCCCCCTTCTTGAGAGGGCAGATCAAAGAATGCACTAAATTTCGCCATCAGAATTCTGCCCTCTTACTGAGGGCCGATCAAAGTATTCATTGAACTTGGTTGTCGGAATTCTGCCCTCTAATTGGGAGGGCGGATCAAAGTATTCATTAAACTTCGCTGTCGAAATTCTGCCCCCTTATTGGGACAATGGATCAATGTATGCACTAAACCTCGCCGCCAGAATTATGCCCCTTCACTGATATTGAGGGCGATGAAGGTATACACCACACTTAGCTAACTGAATTCTGCCTCTTTATGGAGGGGGCGGATCAAGGTATGCACTAAACTTCGCTGTCAGAACGCTTCTTCGACAAAATGAACTTTTTAGGGATTACTCCAGAAAGTCTTTCAGGCAATTACAATATCGACAACGTTTTGTCCCTTTCATACACATTGAATGCCTACGTGAGTTTTTACACGTTATTGGACACAAACATATCAAGAAATTTGGGCAGATTGTTTACATATAGCTCTATAATAATATAAAGCAATAATGTTTATATTTTATTAGCATTTGAGCCCGCTGTATAACCGCCTATGGACACCTCGTAAAGTCCACAGACAAAGTAATTATTTTTTGTTTAAATAGGCCTACGTTTTGGATATTTCTTTTTCAGTCCTGGCGTGCATCATCAGAGGCCTAATCTTTAAGTCTGCAGCCAATTTAAGCAAATCCGTTAGTTCAACATGACCCACATTTCGTAGACGATACTCTCTGTTGGGTGATGCTGTAGGCCTACATAACTTGGGAACCAGATGGGTGACAGCGCGATTGACCTTGGGTTAAGCGAAAGGGTTTTTTCAGTTGGTACTCGAATCAGTCGACCTTTCAAATTCTGAAATGGAAAAAATAGTTTTTTATTTTTAAAAATCTGGGATCCGCCGAAAAACAATTTACTGATATAAAAAATACTCTTCTTTGTCATCGAATATTTTCTTTAAAAATCTGTGCACCAACTGATAAAAAAGGCCTCCATTAGGTTGCCTTCCATTTGTTTGTTGGGGTATTTGTTTGTTTTGTTTTTCAATTCATTTCATTCAGTTAATTTGTACTTTTTATGAGAGGAGACTACACTTCCAATTCGATGGGAGCTTCCTTTAAAATAACCCTTAAAAGTCACTATTATTTTCACGAATTTTTCAAGTTGAGTTTCCCCAGCAAGATACATAAAAATATTTCGCCTTCAGGTCGGACCAGTACTAGGTACACGTACTTGAACTACATACATCTACATTGTACATGTACTGTGCATTATGCAGTAAGTATGGTGGCCCTGAAGGGACATAAATTCACTTTAGTCATCATCAGGGTATGATAACTCTTTCACAGCCCTATTTGGTTAAATTCATTGACAATTAAGTTCAGTTTTTGGTTGAACACTTAAAATTACATCCATTCTTTCCTGGACAACTGAGGACACTGTTGTTGTGATGTCATCCAGGGAAAGGCATAGTTCAGTTTATAGGTTTTTCCGTTCACATCGGAACCAACAATTAACTAACTGAAAAGATTGAAGCATCAATTCCTTTATGAAAAAGGGATTGATGCTTGCTTATTGCTATGCATCAGCAGAAAAGAGAAATTTAGTCCAGCACAATCTGCAAAAAAATAAATAAAATGCTGGACGTTTTTTGTGTACGAACCAATGTAACACAGGGGCTTACTTCCTGGGATGGCGTCACAGTTCTGCTCATGAATATGGAAGCCCTCATTAGCATAAAACCAAAAGGGAAGTAAATATACCATTTGAAGTAGTGATACAAAAGTTGAAAATAAAGTTAACGGCGACGGGTACATTTTGAAAGTTTGATTGAAGCTACCCTTGAATGTCTGGCCTCTCGAGTGGTATATCAGGGATTTTGTTTTTGAGGGGCAGGCATGGGGTAGTTACGATTTTTCTGTAAAAACTTCAAATCTTTTCTCAACAGTCCATGCGATCGGTTCTGTAACAATAAACCGATCGCGCCCGCTAAATCACGCGACCTGCAGTGAGTATCACTCCCATACCAAAGTGTGTATCATTTTTGAGTGATGTTAATAAGCTATAAAGCCGATTTCTGGTGTAGTACCCAGCACTCGTCAGAAGTCTGAGTTCGGTATACTATCGTCGGCTTTATTTTTGGTCAATGATACTTATGAACACTGCTTTTTGGTGGACGCCCCGTTTGTTGATATACCTACTTTTTAGGTCGTGCGACTTAGCGGGCGCAATCAGTTTATTGGCGAGAGGGATACGTATCAGCTGTAATTGTCTTTGAAGTTTACGACACTGAAATTTTATACACAGTAGGCCTATTAATCAAATTATATGCAAAAAGCGGTAAGACTGATGGATGAGCTTTCTTTGTAATCCTTGCGAGTTTTGAGGGCAGCAGAATGCACGAAAAGTTATATAAATCCGATGGAAAAATTTCAACTTAACTTTAGTTGAAATCATTTTGAAGGATTCTAAATATATTCTAATAGTGAAAGCAAATACTGGTGTGATTAGGCCTATTTTCCGTTCTGTGTGTGACGGTAAAAACAAACTATTCGCTAGCGTTGGCCCAGGCGCAGGGCGTCATCAGGTTTGGCCAGCCGGGAGTCACTTGACTTGGACTCGAGTCACTGTTATTGTGACTCGTGACTTCTATCAGGTTTTGACTTGTGATTTGACTTTGACTTGCCAAACTTGACCTGCTACCATCTCTGATCCATTGGAGTTGATAACGATGTTCATACGTACCCTTTCCCGGGTCGGTGTACGTTTCGTTCATTCGTTTCGATTTGAAAATGAATATCACACAAACAACTCTTTTGCCGTTTTTTTATTAAAAAACGCAAAACGAGGAAAAAGTCAAAGAAGTCGTTTCTTAATTTTTTTTCCTGTTGAAAACGTAAGTAATCTTGTTTTAAAGTTTAATCCCAATAAATCCATTTCGAGGTGACATGGAAGTCTCTGAGCACTTCTCAAGATAAAAGTTACCTTTGCTCCGCCTTTTTACCTTATAAGCAACGAGTTCCTCTGCTTCAGCCATGTTTGATTTGATGGCTTACAAAGACGTTTCTTACATTACGCAATGAAAAATGGAACTGTTTTTCATTCTGGGAGCAATAGATTACGCTGTTGTTCGTTTTTCACTGTGAAAAACGAAAAAGGACGTGATTATCGTTTTTCGTTTTCAAATCGAAAAACGAATGAACAAAACGTGCACGGACCACGTGGGGCCCTATACTAACAGTTCTGAGTAAAACTCGATTGATCGGTAAGCCATGGAGGTGTCTTTGTCAGATGCAGAGACGGTGTCTGCTGGCGTTTTCTGCTGAAGGGCAAACCTCGGTAAACGAATCTCGGTACATACCGTTGATTCGTTTTTATACCGCTTCGCATTTCCTCGCAGACGACAACGGAAAACAATCTATCGACGGTTTTAGCCTTTTACTGTTTTTATAACAGTCAAACGGTATTGGGATAAATACAGTTTTACCGTGTTCTTGTTTTAATAAAATTATGTACAGAATAAAGATCGGTGACTTTGCCCTGCAGTTTTACACAACTTAGCAAAACAGAAAAAGTCAGTCTTGAGACTGACCGTTTTTCGACTTTGGTGTCAGTTTCACGGTCAGCTTGTGGTGCATTTGTCGCGGTGGGCTAGGGGATGCTGAGGGGCACGCCCTGCACGCGTGAAGGAGTGTGCCCCTGTGTCAGCCGATGAAAGGTAGACGTGAAGGTTGCCCTTCAAGGAGCAAGAACCCTTTCCTGATTCTAAGGAAGGACGATTTGTAACCACAACACCCTCGTGGTGGACACATAGGGTAGACAGAAACTTGACCATGGTGGTGACCTTTGATAAGCCCACCGACTTACAAGGAAATCTAAATTGTTCACCATGTACCAATTAAAACAAATTGCTCAATCCTAACCCCGGCCCGGCCCAAGTGGAACGCGCACTTTCACTCCTTAGTATTAATCTGATTACGGTGAGTATAATCCCTTAGAAAGCCAGAAAACGTAAATGACAGATATAAGCGTGGAATGTCCATGAATGATCTTAGAGACTCTGTCGTGAATCTAGAAATCGACTGCTGCAGCACCGCACCCAACCGAATATATTAGTCAAGTACAATGTTGCCTCGTCGCATGTTCCTAGTGTCTCTCTTCGTCCAAATAACCTGTCGGCCTACGGTACGACACTACCACCATCCACAGAGCTAGCTGTGCTCTATGCACCGTCACTGTCAAGAGATTTTGAATTTGGGTTATGAAACCCCTACGGGACGGTCACTTAGGAATAGAGGGATCCCAATACGACGCTTTTAGCGTCGATCTGCGCACTTCCGCGTTTGAAAATGAGGCTGTATGTGACAGCTTCAATTCTTAATTTGATCAGACGATGGAAAGTAAGGAGTCAAGACACAAAATACATAAAGGTATGTTAAATTCAGACTTTTCAGGCTGAAAAGTTTTGTGGAAGAGTCTTTCAGGATGACTTGACACGTAAAATCGAAAGAAAAAATAACGACAATTGACCACGAACTAACGTACCTGCGATGGTCGTGCATCTTGTGCAGTGGGCGTGGTTTAAACTGAAGTGGAGTCACACTTACGAACCGGATACTGTACGTACTGTGTGGACTTCGAGCTACGACCAAATAAAAAAATTTGTTTGCTCCACTGTTATCCAATTCCAGTCTTTTTGAACAGAATTGTAATTATTAGAGTCAGTGACTCGACATGAGTTGGCGACTCAACTATAGTTGAGTCCTGAGGGGGGGATGGCTCGACTTAACTAATTTCGAGCAAATGACTCGATTCGACCAGAGTCCCTCACCAGAGGAAATGACTATTGACTTGAGTCCCAGAAACTCAAGGCAAAGTTCTTTACGTAATAAAAGTTGCAACGACTTACACTGTACAGTATAATAACGTTCATGTCGTGTTATGGGTGTGACCAAGTACATAGAGGTAAACTCACGATGTTCAAAATGACTTCTTTTGCTTTTGAAGACAGTAGGACATTGGCGTATCCGGGGGGAACTTGCTTCCCCGACAGTTTTTTTTTTACAAAGGATACTTAATAGGTAAAAAGTAATCGGTATATTTTTTAGCACCAAAAGCCACTGAAACCACTGAACACCATGAAATAAAAACAAGGACGTCAGGACCGCGAGGAAGGCTTTTGATACTTTTTTGTCTCGCCGACATCATGTTGAATTGGCCCAAAGCCGCATTCGCTTTTGAACCCCCATACCAAAGAAGCTGGAAATTATTTATTAGGCCTAGTGGTGTGTTTTGGCACCCTCTATCCAGAAACAGGTTTGTGTCGCTAAAAGCAATAACCAGGAACATGTTAATTTAAGGTTGGCTTACAAACCAGAAACGGTTACGTCATCTGACAGCGGTAAGCACAAGGAAGCAGACGACACTGTTGATGAACATCATTTTCGCTCAATATTCGGCATGTTGTTTGTGACGTCATATTCGCTTCACTTTTGCATTCGCTCGAAGTGTGAACTGGCCCACTTGGGAAATTAACAAAGTTTCTGTGTTGTGAAAGAAAGTCCCGACAGAGACAGATGTTTTTATTTCGGGAGGACGAAAATTGCGGGAACTGTAAATGCCCTGACCAAGACGTGCATAAGGGTTCCACTTTGCGTTCAGTTCGTCTTGACGTTGACGAATATCACGAGCGTACGCGTATGTATCTCTACGAGGGTGCGCACTCGGCTAATAGAATTTGGCTTTACAAGCTGTGAAAATTGAGGAGATCCAATGTTTCGAAACCCTTTCACAGTGGAAACCTGAAAATTGTTGATTCCAAACTTACTTTACTCGCCCGTAAGTTTGGAATAAAGATCGCATCGTACGGTAGCAGTGCTTCCGAGTGTTTTAAACGTGCGATTAAACACAGTGGGTGCAACCGCCTCGCTGCCTGCTTAATTTAAAGCCCGCCCTCTCGTAACCCGTTTGCCACGGCGGTCGCTGTGCTCGGTCACAAACGGCTCTGGAGTTGAACCCAAGTGAATTATAATAGTACGGAAGCGTATAGGAAGCGTATAAGGGCCACTTGCAAAAACAATTTTTCGAGATACTATTTCGCTGCGGCGAGTTAGCTAAAACTAGTTAAATGAAATATATTATTTATTTTGTTAAATAATATTGATTGCATTTTAGTTTTAAATTTGAAGTGTTTTAAGCGAATGTCATTTTAAAAAATCCCGTATTTTAGAAGTTTAGTATATATTTTTCAAAAACTTATCTCAAAATATTATGGAGCTCATTTCTTTTTAGATTCCGAATCGAGTGAATTTTTAATAAGGAGCAAATGAATGTTTATATACGCAATGTAATCTCTAGGACTGAATTTTTAAAGTTTGGAATTCTTTAAAAATTCAGACTTTTTTACAACGTAACTGCTTATGTATTTTACGGAAATCTCATTTTATCTGAATTAAGAAATCATCTTAATTGAGAAATTATCTGATCTGAGAAAGCATCCGAATTGAGAACGCATCCAAAGCCGCGTATTAAATGTATTCGATCTTTTAGACGGTATTCTGTGAACGCCTCTTAGTGCTTCAAGTATATTTTTGAAAAAGTGAAGCATATTGAAACAGATTTTTCAAAGATTGTTTTAACGAAGTTTTCACAAGTTGCTTGTTTGTTCATGGTTAGCATTAAAGAAAAAGTGTTGACGTTAAACTGAATTTTGGACAGGATAAGTTCGGAATAGTTCGACTATTTCCGGAAATCTGGGGGAAGTGTTGGTCACGTGGACATTGGGTGATCATTGGGTCTGGTATCTAGACTGAGTCTTAATATGCCGCGAGTTGAGCTAGTTTTAGCTAGCTCACCACGAAGAAAAAGTATCTCGAAAAACATTTTTTGCAAGTGGCCCTTATACGCTTCCGTATAATAGTGCTTTCGGTCCTCTGAATTTATCCATTCCGCCTAAAAGCATTGCGAAGAGCTCGAAACCAAGACTAGTCTTGGCCAATCAGCGTGCGCGCTCAATGTCGGTGACCTGTCTCAACGGCTGTCCTCTCGTTTGCCGTATACGCATCTCACGCACGTGCGCTTTGAGAGCTTTTTTCCTGGATGATGAGACGCGGCGGAAGGCAGCGCTGCGCACGTGTTTTGAGTTCAATTGCCACTCCAAGCGGACGAGATATATAATCTGCGAGTACCGCTCGTCGCTCCAGCGCTGCCCGGACTACTCCTACGGAAGGAGACCGCGATGTTTTCGTCTCGACTCTGACTGTATACCGGTAAGTCTCGCACGGTCCTCTCTCACTTGTCAAGACAAGATTCTAAGGATTTACGGTGCAGTTGCATGCTCAAGTAGAAACATGAAACCCAATTGTCTGCCTCAGTGAAGTCATAGAAACCCATAGCCTGTCAAAATATTACCGTCTACTCATGCAAGCACACAGGTCTGTGCTCAGACATGCTGTATGGTTTGTGAGAAAAGGTAAACGCAACTCTACATTGGGGTAAAATGAAATATTAACTTTGTGCGGTAAACAGACGTATTTTATGAAAGAATTTTAGTAATAGAAGTACATACTGCGTTCTTGGCTTTTATTCTAGGCAAAATACGCGTGCTATAAAATCATTACAGAGCGCACTTCAGGCAAAATACATGCAACGCATTGGCAAACTGTTTGGTAACTTCTACAAAATACTTGTGCACGTGACACCTCTCCCACAAAGAAAGGGCGGTGTAACGGTTTTCCCCAAACATGATCGACCACAATAACCAGTCGAGTGTCAAAGTGGAGTATGCTAGGAGCGGTCACTTAGGATAGCCTTCAGCGGCCTGTCAATGAGAAACGGACTACTGTACGGTGCGACTCGCTAAGCATTGCCTCGAGGAAGTACCCGAATCGGACAGAATCCAACGGAGTGCATTAGGCCTATTCTACCAACCATTCTAGCGAATTTAGCGCCACCGAGAATCAGACATCAAGCCTCCTGGAACCCAAACCAGGACAAGGATGGGCTCTTTTGACATTACAATCATTTACGTTGGATGGTAAAACTGGAATGATTCACAAAGTGTTAAAATATATCGTAAAGCTATATCAAACACACCAAATAGTAATCGCCACCAAAAATGAAATTTGACTGAAATGCAAAAATTGAAAACACGACCCGCTTTTTAAAACTAAGAGGGGCAAAATACGTAGCTTGAAAACTTACATCAGATGATCAGACAAGGCTAGTGCCGCAAATTGTGGCCGTCCGCACGAACATTAGGCAACACGAGAGCGGTGCCAGACTAAACTGTGACTCTGCCATCCTAGGCCCCTATATTTAGTGGACAAATTGCAGTGTGGGTGTCTGTCTGACAGCTTTCGGGCTTTTTTTTTATCGCCAGTTGTCACGGACGCCCCAACGATTCAGTTTTCCCGACATCGTTACAATCGACGACCGAAGCTTCGAGTTCACGACTCGCCCAGGACTCCTGGGAGCAGAGATTATGTCAACATTCCCCGCTGCATTCATTGCACAGAGGGATACATTTCCATGGAAATTTCTCCCATTTTGATATACTCGTGATCCGAAGTTGAACGTTTACATAATTCGCTGTATAGAAAGGTCCCTCGAGTCTGCCGGCAATTGTTTTAAACGACAACCACGCCACAGCAAAACGAGTCGGGAGCGAATTATGCGTAAGAACCATTGAAGGGCTGTTGACATGAATATACTTGGGGACATGCTTTTATACAACTTTCGTGTTGTTGTGTGTATTAACGTTTTATACATGCTAAACGTTTCCCACAATTTTCCTGCTAAATGAGGGCGCTGTTGCCATGATGTCATTTAGGCAGATGATTATAAGGGAACCAACATTTGTTCACTGAAAACATTTCCCGTGACACCTGTGCTCATAATGCACGGGCCCTCTGCCAGGAATTGGGGCAACTACTTAAGAGAACAAAATAACAAACCTCTAGCGAATGTTGACGGTGTTGAAACCTTTAAAGGGATTTCTTTGAATGATATCAAACTTTTGCTCATAAAAATGCAAAATGATCAGTGTGCAAATCGAAAAGGTATAAAAATGCTCCTAAATGTGATAACAGGTGGGGTTTGGGAACTGTTCTTAAAGGGACACAAAGGTGTCTTGACAAGGCCTGCATTGAATTTCCATCGCATGATGGGCCCTTTGAAGCATCATCTAATGCCAAGTCCTCATCTGCCAATTTCTGTTCATCTTACTTTTTGCTGAATCGTCATTCACAGGAAACCCTTCCTGGAACTACGGTGCTGAAACCCGGGCTGAAAAACAGTCATTTGGGAATCGTAATGTCCGTTCGCTTCGTGCTCGGGCCCAAAATTTATGAGACTCCGACCAACTAACGAATTACGAGATGCCAGGACTAATTTTGAGTTACAGGTCTCCGAAAAAAAAAATCCTGCACCGAATGGAAAGCAGCAGGGGGGGGGGCGTTGGCGTCTTTCCTGCCCGTTTCATCAAAGTGTCAGACTAAGTGATGCATCAAAACAAGAGCTCGACATGCTCTCTTGCATGCAAACTGAAATAAGCAAGTAAAGAAACATAAAGAGTCGTTTTCGTGGGATCCAATCAAACATGGAGCTATTTCGTGGGCGCCACTTCGGTCCGTGATTGCAACTGTACAGTTGTGATATTTCCATTCATTTTTTTCCCAGTATCGTGCGAATAGGACTGGCAATAATAATTCCGCGTGGGAAGGTACGGAGTATAGATTTTGCAAACTCCTTGGGGGCCATGGAGAGGCATCGCAAGGCCGGATAAAAGTGTTATAGATCCGAGTGACTACTCGCCAGCGCACACCTCGCGAGCAGGCGGACCTGTCAAAATCTCTACAGTGGCAGAGGCAGGAACTCGATCGCTGTTAGTAATAAAAAAAATGAATCGCCGCTGCGTGTGATTCCGCAAGCGACGACGCGGCAGCCGGATTGTGGGGAAAATTGTCGGATCGGCATCGATTTTTTTTTTCTCTCCGCCGTACAGCTCGCACGAGGACAGCTCAGCCTAGCCGGGCGGCTTTCTTGCATCATCTTCGATCTGCTTGAGGACGCGGGGTCTTTTCCTTATTTATCACGTGACAGGCAGGTCAGGATGGTCGGTCGGCGATTACTGCCCGGGGTATATTTTTACTCTCGAGATTATCTGTCAAAGTGTGGCCTTGTGCGATGCAAATGCAGATATAGATTTTATTACCTCGTATATAAAGAAATAGCAGGCACATTTCAACGGATTAATGATCTCAAGCAAACTTTATGTTTGGCAGCGAGTCCACTTAACGCTCTTTGTAATAGCTGTCAAGAGGAAACTGCGTTGTGAGCGGCGAATTCTAAGCGATACGACGCTGGGAAAGCTCCACAGTGTGGGGTCTGAGCTGAACTGCTTTGATCAAAGGAGATAACATAGACTGACAACGCTGTAGTTTTTGTGGATCAAATTGTATTTTATCGAGTACACGAACGCTCAACTTGCTCCGTGATATCACGGGAATCTTCCTTAAATATTCTAGGTGTACAAGTGTGGTTGATGGATTGCATTAGAAGCGACAGTGGAGAGCTTCCAGAATGACCTTAATGGAGTGCTTACGAATAAGCCTTTTGCGAGTTAAATTGAAATCAAATCTGGTACCCTTAATTATTTAAATTCACGTGAACATAAAAATTTTAATTCTCCATTCTGAAGACACTGTTGCTATTCCTCGTGATTTGGGGCAAGCTTTTGCTTAGTTACATAAGAGGCGCCTTGCATCAATACACTGTTTTCAATGGATAAGGAAAGGAACCAGTCCATTCCAGCAGTGGCATAGCTAGGATTTTACTGGTGGGGGGCACGACGGGGCACCAACATCTCATGGGGGAGGGAACCAGCTTTCACTGGCGTGGTTTTGGGCCAAGTTTTGTCAGCCTTGTTGAGTATTCATTCCTCTTTTTTCAGTGGAGGGGGGGGGCACGTTCCCCCAGGCCCCCCCCCCCGCCCC
>NW_019091420.1:785792-807853 GCF_001949145.1 Acanthaster planci
GTTTGGTTAGCGAGTTCTAATTTGTCTGTGATCAATATATTGTCAGACTGTCGATTTAAGAGATCGAGGTGCGAATGACAATTTGAATATTTGTACTTGCTTGGAAGTACTAGCTCCCTCAAGTGTTTTTGATCGAAGCAAGACAGTGATTTTGCTGTTTTCTGAAGTTTCTGAAGCTTTGTCTCGCGTTGGCAGTGTGCGCTTTAACTTTATTTAAACCATTCATTCCACCGACATCGAGTGCTAGTTTTTGCATCTCTGGGCAAAGTTTGAGCGACGACCATTTGTCAACTACTATGTACAACTTTGTCTGGTACCAAAGATTGACCACAGACCGACAAAGAGTTGTCATGCGAACTCGCCTATAGAAGCGAAAAACTAGCTTTTAATGTAGGTGGAATGAATTGATTAAATAAAGTTAAACTGCATCGGCCAATGAGAGACAGAGTGTGCGTTTTAACTTTATTTAGGTATTCATTCCACCTACACTGAGAACTAGTTTTTCGCACGGGCGATACGAGCGACAACCATTTGTCAACTATTTTGTACAACTGTGTCTGGTACCAAGGATCGACCACTGACCGACAAACCGTCGTAACGCGAACGTGCCCTCTGCATGTATCTTCAGAATGGTTCCCTGACCTGGTGATTTTGATCAGTTCGCAGGTTAAGCAGCCACCAATATCACACGACTAAGTGAATACGTCAATGGAGGTAGTCGACAAAATGGCCTTGCCTTGATCTGGCACTGTTTTAGCAAATAGAAAGCGTCCTCAAGCGTCCAACAGAGGGCGTCATTAACTAATTCCGTTTTCTCTCTCTTCCTCTGAAATCATCTCTTGTTTTTTTAGTCCGGTGTGGTGGCTAAAGTCATGCCTTCCATGGAAGATGTAGTGGCTCAAGAGGCCGTCATTCTATGCAATGAGTTTATTCACTACAAACTCCAACAACTGGGTCTCGTCAGGAAGGGGCGAACGGGTATGACCTTTGCTTTGACCTTTCCCATGATTCCAAGAGGCTGTAAAATAAGAGCAACTGGGTTGGGAAGTTGAATGCAATGGATTCACAAATGCGCGGAAAAGCATGTTCATAATTTAGCCCCTTTGGGAAACCCTTTCGTTTCCAATAATATAGGTTTCTTAAATTAAGCCTTTGAAATTTCTCAGGGGCGCAAATATGAGCCGTTACTAGAATTTGGTTTCGTTTTCCCTCTCTTTCCAAATAACTCTTCTCCTTCCACATCTGTGACCAGAAACATAGGAGTAACGGTGGCATCTTCTTTTAGATTTGCAATGCTGTCCTTCATAGACGATATTAGCACAACGCAGCAAACGTTTGATTATTCGTGGACCTTTAGTCAATCAGTGCAGATTATACTTATAGGCCTACAGGCGCTGACGTAGGCTACTCGTAACGTTATGAAACGGTCTTTCTAGTCCAACGAAGGATAATTGTCACGTACTGGTGAAAGACGGTCGAGCGTCATCACATAATTGTTGATAACTCATAGTTCAACACAGAATACCCCTATCATCATCTACTTTTAACTTTGTCATAGTGGCCATGATGGCTTGAGATCAAATTTAGTCTACGGTCAGACCTATCTTCTGCTTATTTGCACCTAAATCATCAGCTCGTAGAAAAACTTGGCGACTGTTGCATGTTGTAATGAATCTTTTCACCTATGTAGTTTTGCCTGGTGCCACAGCTCCCAACACTAAAACGTACGATTCCACCGCCGCCACAAACACCACGAAATCGCAGTCGGGGCCCACGCTCCACGAGACCATGCTCGAACTACAGCTGGTCAGCGCCGAGCTGGAGCAGCTGTACCCGACCCTGTTCCACGGTGTGTTCGGCCAGCTGAACATCACCCGGGTCAGCTCGGAGGAGGTGGCCGAGGAGGCCTTCCATTCCGTGGCCGACGAGCTGTTCCGGGCCGGTATCACCTGGGCCCGGGTGGTGGCCATGTTCGCCGTGGCCGGGGCGCTGGCCGTGGAGTGCGTGCAGCAACGGAGCTACGACTACACGGCCTTCGTGGACCGGCTGGTGGCAAGCCTAACCAGGTTCGTGCGGGAGAGGTTGGTGAGCTGGATTGCTCGACAAGGAGGATGGGTTAGTATAGCACTCCCACCTGAAGCCCCGCCCTTTTTTCCCTCTCTTTAAACGCGTTAGCCACTGTAAGCTTACCTTTTACTTTCTTTACTGCTCTTCAACTTCGATTGAAAATAAATTCGTCATCACGCTTGTGGACAAGGAATAATGTAGTGTGTCTTTGTCCCGCATACCACTCGGCCGACCGTCCGTGTGATAACTATCGGTAATAAAGTGGTAAGCAGTGAGGGAACACTTTCTTTTTCCACATCACGAACTATAATTAAGTTTACCAAGCTTCAAACAAACTGCGCAACCATTCAGTGCGTCCAAAAAATTTACGGAGGACATTTCTAACGCAAAGGTTTTATTCACCATGGTGGAAGTGAGGAATTGACCAGTATTTGTAAACTAATCGCTATTATGCTAAACAAATACATTACACTTCAAGAAACTAGCATGCTTTTTTATCCTGCAGAGCGATATGGCCAAAACCTTTCATGGGACAAAAGAGGATGACTCGTACGTTTTGATGACTATCGGTGTCCTAGGAGCACTGTGCGGACTCGCGGGGACCATAGTAGCAACCAGTAAGCTCCAGGTGTCCTTATAACCAATGAGATCACGTCCCTGTGACGTCAACGACGGAGCAAACAATCAGGAACGACTTGGGGGATGGGTGCACCTGCGTCAAGTAGTCAATCACGCCCGCACTGAAAACGAGACCTACGCAGAGCACACGGATATCGGCACACACTGACCAGTGGTTTGGCCGTGTTGAAGTGACACGAGCACGAACGCATAGCCAATGAAAGCTAATACTACCAGATGGTGATATCAAACAACACAGAGGGCGCACTGAATGAGCAGCCTGGATGCCTTCGATTGGTAAAGCCTCGGCATCTCCATAACATCTTATCAGAGCACTTTCCCTGAGCACCTATGGCACTGCATTTGGCATTGCCACGCGCACCCACACTTCGTAATTTTACTTGTCGAAAGAACCAATAACCGGAACTCTAGTGTGTGAAGATGGCAAGACAAAAACTTTCCAAGAGGAATTGCAAAACACCAGCGCTATGTTTCAAGACACACTAACTTCCTTATTTTTTTTTTAAATCTACGTACATTTATGTGAATCAGTGTATTATTAGGAAGTGATTTTTATCAACTGAACTTCACAAAAGGTTAGGCTTCTTGCAAGGATATTGCTATTACCAGGGTAATGTATTATTCTGACTAGTATTGCCGTAAATTCACTTTCTTGGCTTTGTAATCTGAGTTTTTAAAATGAAAATCTCAAAGCTCGATTATAGAAGGCCCGATACACGAAGTTTTTTTGAAATGTAGGTACTTTTAAAAGAGTGTTACATTAACTGTTTGGTTTTGTACTCTGAAGATTTTGGAAATTAATTTTTCTTTACCGCTTGTTATGTCCTAGACAAGGGAGGAGTATTCGTTGGGCCCTGTTTACAGGTCTAGTTATGTCCGTCCCACCTTCCAGCGTGGAGAAAAGTCTATCCTTCGATCATTGTCTTCTCGTGTTTGGTGTGTGCATTGTTCATGTATTCAACGGTCTGTGAGAACCAGCGTTTTTACACCAATGGTTCTGGGTACCGCAGCCTGAGAGCAACATACCAGCGTATTTGCCTTGAGCAGAAGCACCCCTCATTGGTTGAAAAGGGCCACATTAGTGGGGATTGTTCATTTTGTTGGTAGCGACGCGACCGTAACGCGTGCATTTCCTAGCCGTTCGTGAACCAGCGAAGTGCAGTTCCTATCAAAGGAGTTTCCTTTGCCCGGAAATTCGCGCCGTCTCTGTCTAGCTTGGGGCTCATATTATGGCACAGAATGGCCTCAAGTTACAAACCGCCCGTGCACACAAAATGAGAAGCCAAGAGCTGCACCGATATCGTTACGCTTACCGTCCATATTGTGCCCAGCTGCGTTTGGGGCAGTGTTATTCACGTGACTCTGCAAGGCTCTGGCGAGACTCGTCACGTCACACAGCGTTCCCTACCTCCTGCATTGATCGAATAAAGATGCAGGGTTTTTTTCCGGGAGCATGAAAACTTCCTACGGACAAAATCAATGGATTCACTTCATACCGTCGTCTTTCCAAAGCAGCAAATTCATCAAGACATAGATTGACTGAAACAATTCACTGGAAACATTTCTCTTGAAAAAAATCATTCCGACACACCCGCAAAAAAATGACTGAAAAGACTGTAATTTGTGTGAACGACTTTATTACAAGGCAAACAACGGAATACCAATATCACTCTTGCCCATGTGCGTACATTTCAACTGTAGATTAATTGGACTTCAGTCTTCCGTTTTCCAAATAAGCTTCTTCGTTGCCGCGACACGAACCCTCACTCACGTTGGTAATTTCTTTGCTCACGACTGTTCCGACACAAGAAATCACCAACACGCAATTGCGACGAGGTAGAATGACGCCGGGATAGCGGCACACATCTAATTTCACAACACGACAATAAGGCCTCGTGCAATATGTCCCGACTGACCATCAAATCAATTTTGAATCATGGGCTGCATCAAGAAAAATTTCTATAAACATGTACATGTACTACCGGAATACTTGCTGTGTTTCCAGGAAAAAGCCCGATTCTGCTCAAAATTTTGAGCTGTCTTCGGAATTATGGAAGCCATTTCTTCAATCAGAAATTTCCACACAGATCAGTACAGTGACAACGCCGGCGATTTGTAATAGTGCCCTCCGAGAGTTTGCAATGCGTTGGCCAATCACGACGCCTGAAATCTGTCGACCCATTCCAAACACACATTGAATGGACAGATTTCACGCGTCGTGATTGGCCAACGCGCCGTTGCAAACTCTTGGAGGCGCACTATTAAAAATCGCCTGTATTCCAATGTCCAGAATGTCTTCATTGCTGTTTTGCCTTCAGGCAGTTAAGGTTTCAAAAATTATAATGTTGGATATTCTTCCTTGATTCAGTGAGGCACACATTCACCCATGCATTCTAAAAATACACAAAAAACAGGAAAGGAATATTTACAGAAGCCTCGAAAGGCCACGTCGACTTAAATTATGTAACTAGTCATCTTTTGAAACGAAATCGCAAGCTGTTTCCAATTCAATTATGACGTGTCTTTGTTATTTTTGGTCCTTCAGTAATTCGTTGATTTATGGCCTCACTCAGAAGTGGCCAAATTCAGCCGTGATTCGTAGCTCGCTCCTAATTTTTTAAAATGTTTGTTATTATCCCTGATAATTGGCTTTAAAATCTTTTGAAGACATAGTCACACTTTGGGAGCGAAATGTAGGAGAGCATGCTGATTCATTTCAAATAAAAGTCATGACTTGTGTTGTTGGACCTTTATTCTGAGCCCCTGCAGTATCTGAAAACTTGCATCAATGGGGAAAATATAAAAAAGGAAGTAAACGCAAAGTTCTCGACAATGCACATTTACACCGCATTTTAACCGTAAATTTCCCATGTCTCGAACAAGTACCATTGCAGCACATCTTGACGGGAATTCGTGAGTCAACAAAGCAGTAATTGGGCATCTGCGACAAGTATGGAGTCTGTAGTCGACAGACTGCTTGGCGGGAATTCCACCGCGAATTATGTTACCTCAGCAGCAGATTAAGTTAAGTTCCAGCTCTTCGCAGTACAGCCATGGGGGATTGAAAATGAAATTATGAAATTCACAATGTAAAGGAGACGTCTCCCATAAACACTTGACGTGACAATTTCGAGGCCACGTTTTAAAGAAAGATGTGTTGACTCATACATGTACATGTAATGAAAATTTGATTTCTGTTCCATTTTTAAACTTCCATGTTTTCTTTCTTGCTTTGATGTTTTTATTCTAACTTCAGATCCCTCAAAACTGTTTAAATGTCTGACCACTGATTACTTGAAAAGCGTTTGCTCGGGGGAATGTCCCTGTGAAATTAATGAAGCTGTGCTCGGCGTGTTAGCAAATGTGAAAGTCGATTCTTTTGATGTCAGAATGTCTTTTCAGAAAATAGCATCCTCGTAAGAGAAATCGAAATGACACTGCAGCGGAGAAAAAGCTTGTCGCGTGGCTCGTGCTTCTACTTGAATGGATGACAGAACATGCACTGAACACCACAATAAAAAAATGTGGCTCTGCCGACCGCTAAAAACGCCAAGCTGCAGTAGACTTGTCTCAGTCGTTTTACTAGTGCATGTACTTGCAAGTTACTAATTAATTACAGACTGCGCACAGATTGACGCCATTTGTAGAACACTTGCAAGATGCAAGGATAGGGATGGTAAGGGGGGGGGGCGGTCGACTAAACGTGTTTTGACACCCATTACACTCGGTACATGTATCAATTATTGTTCATTACACCCGTGTGTATCCTCATTTAGGCCTCGTTTTCTTGACCATCCTCGGAATTTTATGGGAAATGAACATTTCTGTTCTTGACTCCAGGCGTCTCCTCTCATTTCTACCGACTTATACATATTTTGATTCAATGTTGACACAAATCTGGCGGCCCATTCCCCCCGTCACAAAGGTTGGTGACACAGATTTATCCCCGACCTCCACAGAGATCCTCGCTCGTCGTGAATTTGGGGGAAAATTACTCCAGTGTTCTATCCAGTGTTATTTAAAACTTCCAAGCGCATTACAAGTACGAAAGAGTGATACTACAATAAAAACGTAGCAACCATTAAACCATTTCGACTCTCGGTTGATTTACATGTACTATATTTTCTTCGTCGTAACAATGTGATCCATCACTTTGCCACAAAAGGATCCGCCCATTTCGTGATTTTGTAAAGTCAACTTAGCCCAGTTAATGTAGTATTTTTTCATTTCCGTCCAATGTGACATTTTAAACATTCACTAAAATGTACTCGTAAAATTACAATTAAAATCTATATCAAGGATATCGCTGTATAAATTAGTTAATTGATAATTATTTGTGGAAAGTGTATAAAAAAGCATTTATTTTTGTGAGTTTTTATGGAGGTGATTTCTTAAAATCTATTTTCATGGAGGTGAAACAAAATGGTGACTTTCAGAGCATGTATAATACTTTACATCATCGGGATTCATGGCCTTGCTTCAACTCTCTTGCATTCGATAGATGGGTTTTAAAATGTGCTGTGGGTCACTGCTTGCGCTGCATTAAAATGCTCTCTTTCTTAGACACAACGGGTGTCTTTAAGTAAACACTCATCCGATGTGTATTGGCGAAGGTGTTGATTTATCCAGGAGAATTCAGCAAGAGGACTTACGTGAAAATTCAGGCAGAGAACGGCTTCCCGACTCACCCAGGTTGCGTCTTCAGCTCTGACTGGCAATCACTGCAGTGCACTGTTGTTTGATGGAGAGTCCGTGTATCATGACATGGACATCTGGCTACTCCATCCTGACTTCATTTGCTTTCGAGTAAAAGCCATTCATTGTATAATCGACTCAGGAGGGAGTGAGTACAATATATTTGCGCAAAAGTCTAGATTGCGCTGAACGTAATACACCCAACGGTCCACCACTTGGAGGATACGCACGTCTCTGTCCTAGACAGGGAGACTAGACGGTTTGAGATTGTGCGCGAAGCTGCATGCCGAAAACCCTTCTCCAAACAGGGGAAGAGGACTGAGGCGCAGCCTTTCACCAGCTTATAAACCAGTCATCTGGAAAATTCCTCAGCGCCTTGACAACAATAGAGGCATTGACAGTTGGCAGTGTTGCTTCTGCACCCAACAACAATGACCGTGACGGACGGCCACTCAGAGCCGAGACTTGGGTGAGTCGTGAAACTGTTCTTTCCTTGCATTGTCCCGTCAATCCAGTTGGACCAGAGATGGATGCTTAGCGGTGTTGCTGTGTTAAAGGTTAACAGAAGCTGAAAACATTTAGTTCATGTGAAGTACTTCAAAATAAGGGGCCATCTCAAAACTCTTCCGGGACAAGTTGCGGACAAGTTGTGGGTGGCAACAAGGACTTCACCCACAAGAAGCCCAGCATTTGCCCCGGACGAACGGACAGACGAGTGAATGGCTGTTTATATTTGACCGGAGTGCACACAACAGGGGGCCCTATAAAAGTTGTGCTGTTACAATGTTTACTACCAGTACAGTAGACCCACAGTGTGTCCTTGAGTGCCCAGCCTTGCTCAAAACCCCAGAAGGGGGACACAATGTCAACAACCTAAATGTAATTGTTTCATTGCGGGGAGATTGTGGACAAGATGGTTAAGAATCCCGCAACTTAACCCTGAACAATGTCTGCAACTTGTCCGCAATTCGTCCTGGACGAATTTTGAGATGACTCCTAACAATAAGTACGTAACCATTTTAAAACATCATAAATTCAATGTTTACCCATTAATCGTGACCCCAAATGAATAAAAAGACCCTGCGTTTCCTCACCCACAGAAATCCCCTTTTGGCCGTTCGCGCTCCAGGCTGATTTGATGACGTCATCGGCGAACGCCTACACGTACAGTGTACGTGTACATTGCATGATTGCACACAGTAGAATGCAGTATCGCTCACTTCCAACATACCACGTTGTGTTCGATGTAGCTTGGCCCACTGAACGCGGTCGCATTTCAAGAATACACTGAAAGACTCTGTCTTTTAATTTATACTTTGAACAATAGACCACGTTGTGTTCGATGTAGCTTGGACCACAGGCAAACACTGTCTCAGTTCAAGAAATGTACGATAGGACTGTGTCTTTTAACCTCTACCTTGAACAGAGACAGTGTTTGCCTGTTGGCCAAGCTACATCAAACACAAAGTGGTCCCTTGCAATCCTGCATGAACTGCATGTACTGTGTGCAATCACGCAATGTACATGTACATGTAGGCGTTCTGCTGATGACGTCATCCAATCAGCCTGGGAGCGTGAACGGCCAAAACGGTATTTTTTTGTGGGCGGGGAAACGCAGGATCTTTTTTTTCGTTCACTTTGGGGTCACAATTAATGGAGTAAACATTGTTTACCACTTTTTATTTTTAAAATGGTTATGTATTTATCGTTATTTTAAAATACTTCACGTGAACTAAATGTTTAATTTCTGTTAACTTTTAACAGCCTAGGTTGTTTTCTCCCAAGTTGCTGGCACATGTAACCGTATCCTCGGACCGTCTGAGGGATATTTTGCAAACTTACAGTAGCTGAAAATAATCAATTTTGCATAAATTCAATCAGTTTGGAAATGAATTATTATTGTACCAATTACTGCGTTACACCAAAGCGAGTAATATATTTCTGCCTTTAAGTGTCACAGTTGGAACGCTCGAACACTACAATAAAGTATGGCACAGCTGTACACACAGAGAAGCCACATAGAAGAACTTGAGTCTTGTCTTTTCTCAGGCCAAGTGGCTTAACTACAGGGGAGTGGGTGGCTGAGCCTGCCTCTCACTGCGTGTGAAAACTCGAAATGATAACAACCTATGCATCAAATCCGTAGTTAATTTGCTTTCAGATCCCACTTAGAAAAATGTATGTATGCAACCTCGACCCCCTAAAAGGAAATCAGCCCAGTTACGCCACAGTCGTTTTGATATGATGCATGCAGAGCTGTAGCAGCGGGGAGGAGTATAGGCCGTATCTGTATATTGGAACCTTTTTGGTTATTATGCTAATACAATTTTGCATATTCATTACACAACTCTGATGGAGCTCAGGCACTGAACCCCAATGTTGCCTTGATTTGTGCACGAAAACTACTGGACAGTGCAATAAGTCAGAAAGCAACATTGTTTCACAAACAGTTTTGAAGAGCAAATCTGGATTTCAGAACTTGACATGAAAAGTAAAGTGTCTTCCTTGATTTAAATCACATCAACAGCGTCCTCACTTGCCTGGAAAAGCTTTGACAATTTTTATTGTTTAAAAATTACACTTTTCAAAACACTTAATTCCAAACCGATTCCAGTTTTCAATTATTGACGAAGAGTATTAAGATGCACAAAATGTGCGCCTAAGAAAATTTCATTGCACGGATCCTTTGAAACCGACCCATTGTTTGAACAGCCCCCCCTTATAGGCCTATTGATAAATTAAATCAGCAACTTGCATAACAGAGGAACAAAGCACGTTCTAAATGCAAATATTGCCACAGGATTTTTTTTGTTCCGTGTAATTTGAATAATGAGACTAACACAATTATTGCTGCTCACAAAAAACACAGAGGAAGGTCGGTAACGTGCGTGCTGAGGTCCGTTTTTAATCAATTTTCCTGGTTATTATGGTGAGGTAAGAAAATTGGAACCATTATAAATATGCAAGAGCGAAACACGAAGTAGAAACACAATACCGGCAGAGAAAACGCAGACAAATAAAAGTCTGATTAAACCACCCCAAATCTCATTCTTCTGCAGTATCACCGGATATAGACTGATGTTTAAAAACGACGCGAGCAGTTAATTAATTGTTAAAATTTAAATGATTTTTCATGAGCAGCGTGGAAAGCACCGTGCATTGTTGTTATTGTAAGCGAAGCCACAAGATTTTCAGCGCAGCCTTCTCTCTCTTGCTCTAGGCACAGGTAGACGATCTTTTTATATGGACTCCTGAGTGAAGGGAGGCTATTTTGAAATTTTGTGCAAGATGCTAAACGGTGACATGTACACTGCAGTGGAGCGAGGCATTTCTAGTTACGGACCTTACACAAGAACATAAACACAGCAAATCTTTCTCGGGCGTTGAACCATAATGCATTCCATTACCACTTCACGTTGGAGAATTGGCCACCGGTATACACAACGTTAAAACGGCGCTCACTGCAAGTGACACCCGAAGTATGTTGGTCGAAACGTTGGGAAAATCTCTAATTCCAAGTGGAAACCTTGTCTCAGTGGTACGCAGATCCATGTTCATTTTTTAAAGGGACTTTCTACATTCGAACTGTTTAATTTCATCAATGAAAATGCAGTCAGGGAAATGTTTTTCTGAAACTTGATTTTTGAAAAAACAAACAAAAAACACCCATCTACTCCACGTACATTCTCTGTCTTAAGTATTGCGATCCTCAAGGCACTGAATAATGTTATAATGCACGTCGGGCAGGGCAAAGATCCAAAATCTATCCTTGCAATTAGATCCTCAAGGCGTTATGAAGCTTTTTTGAGTTTAGATTTCCACGTTCATGACAAAACAATAAATTTATATTGGACAGGTGCGTCTGCATCCCCGAATTTTGGGGTACAAAACGCTAAAATTACTTTTCTTTCTTTCTTTGATTCTTTACTACGGTCTTCGAATTGTTTTAGTCTGAAATTCATTCGGATGGACCATCACACAAGCACGAAAATTGTGCCGTTTTTTAATTTCAACTAACGTCTGATTGAAGAACATGCGTAATTTCCTATTTGCTTTTTTTCCCACAGAGGGCACGATCATCGTTCAATATTTCGAGTGACCTTCCTTGCGCTCGTGAGACGAGAAAAGGAAATAAAACAAACAAACAAACAAACAAACAAACAAACAAACACCCCAACAAACAAACAAAAAATTGAAAGTTCAATGAGCTGCCTCTAGTCAGAAAATTCTTCACATCGTAACCTACTATGACGTAATCTGGAAAACAAAACGCCGAAATCCCACTCGCGTGGAAGCCAATCAACCTCTCTCCGAGTAATTAAGAATGAAACATCGTGCGCCAAGTGAATTGCGACCCTAACATTTTGCAAGACCTTTGCACATCTGCTGGTTTGACTAATGAGCCTCCTTAATTAGATTTTGCTCCCTTAAAGGGCAGGCAAATTGGTTTTTCCTTAAAGAGGGCTGGGTAGCGGAGAAAAACAGCTTCACGGTCGTCATTCAACAATAAAAGAGCGGCAGCAAGATTTCGTACCTCTTTCGAGGCGCAACACCCGCCAGCCCGCAGCCCCCCCACCCCATAGTAACGCGTCACAACGGAACGCAATTGATGAGCAGGGCAGTGATGAAAACTATATTTTTCCGGAGTTTTGGAAATGTTTGCTGATCATTTTATACAAAGAAAATGGTAGCAGAAACAGTGGCAATAACAAGTTCATCACATACTAGGCCTACACACAAAACAATTTCATGCAGAACGCCCGAGAACGGATCTCTTTCACCTCCCCTGACGAAAATTCCCAACATCATGACGCACATCAGCATCATTGACGTCAATCTCGGAAGTTACGTAACGCCTTGCAGTTTTCCTGTACAAAATAAATGGGAGAGAAATCGGAGATTTTTGTTTCAAATGATTGTACGAGAGTAAAGATGATTTCGAAACACTGAATGGGGAAAGAGGAATTGACCTTTTGCTTTTGAATATTTTGAAGAATCAAACCCTCGCTTAAAGATGTGGGAAAGATGTTCCTGGATTAGTGATGAATCCGTGGAATTCAGAAATTAAAAACCTTTGCTGCGCGCAAACAAGCCGAGAGTCTACCTGAGCATACCTACCAGAGTTTCCCCCGTTATAAACCGTCAGCGTGCATGCCCGGATCGAAATCCCATCCACACGGCGGATATTGCTCCCGCGGATCCTCCGGAGATGCTGGTTAACAAGCCGGCCTTGGGATCTCTGTCGAAGACTCTTCACGTTACAAATTTACGAAGCGGAAAAAAAATACACCCTGCGAACCGATGATGAAAACCATCCAAATAACCTCGAGAAAATGGGATTTTGATAATTAATTAAATTGGGCCCAGACGTCAGATGAGATGTCCTTATATCGATCTGAAGTCTGCAGGATCGCCATCAGCGGCAACAAAATGTGCATTTCCCTAAAGCTTGTGATTAGACCTTGGGAACCAAGACAGAGAGGGACACTGCGATACGAGTAACGTAACGAAGAGACTACATGTATGCTGTCGGACTTACGCTTTGCAGCCCAGACCGCCATAGACTAATTTAAAAAAAAAAAACGATGACGCGACGAGACTCCACAATTATACGGGATCCAAGGACGGGCCCTGAACCTAATTTATCTTTTTTTTTGGGGGGGGGGGGATTTTGACATTTCTTTGTGCAACCTTTCATGGCCTTATTGAGAGATGGGGTTAAATTATATGGGGCCTTTTATACGTTTTGGGAAGGGAGAGACATGGGAGTCCTAACGGAATGTCAGCTCACCAACTGGTCGGCAGGACCTGAAAATACGCGACGTACAGACTAACGTTATTTTTTCTCTCTCAAACCGAGACTGAAGACTTGGTTTTCAATCCAGTCCATGCACCGCGGTAGCCACATCAACAGCACACCTCATTATATCAGACAGTCCCTCGCCTTGCTTTTTATGGCGAGAAAATATTTCTCATCGATCAGTGATCGTTTCCTGCCACGAAACGCACGCTACATCTGCTCCATTCGCAATAATTCCACAGACTAATTTCAACGCAAAGCGGCTGGGGAGGGGGTGGGGACATCACGTGATAACAAACCGAAAAGTGATAACACGAGCGTAGGGCCTACATAGGGTCCGAGCACTGTTTTAATTCAAACCTGACGTGCAGGTGTTTTGAAAATCACCCAAACTGAGATGACCAGTTGTACAGAAAATAAAAGAAAACAAAACAAGCACATTTTTTTTCGATTCTTGTGTGATTCCTTGTAATATTTCGCTGTTATATCAAGGTGCGTAGAGAGACTATTCTCACATATCCCATTGTGACTCGACAGATGGATATCAAGAGGCAACAGTTTGGTCATACCAGCGCAGACAGCCCACCTCACTCACACTCACTGCGCTGCGCTCAGCCAGCACAACACAAAATAAGCACACAAAATGAAATCACAGAGAAACCACGGACAGTGCATCCATGTCGGAAAAGTTGCGGACAACTCTTTATTCATAAAAAAAGGTATTGCTGACAGATACAAAAATATAAAAACAACAGTGGTCCTGCTCAACACTCAAAAAGTCTTTAAATTGTGGTTTAGCAAAGAGCTTCCCGCTTTCTATTTAACAGAAGGCCACTCGTCTCTGTGTAACAACGACACATTGACATAGGGCTTGCCTTGGAGACAATACTCATAAAAAGAAATGCCAAAATAGAGTTAATTTTACATCACACTTCAGAGTTAGTACCTCCTCTCTCAAACAGGATTGCGTGTTGGGCAATATGAAAGCCCACCAACTTTTAATAGCCACACCCCCAAAATGTCGCTGTTGGTGAACAAGCCTCTTAAAGAACTCCTGCCATGCTGTAGGCTAGATGTGCGTAAAAATCTTTGAAACTCAGTCTCTTATAGGCCTAAAATTTCCTCCTAAGGGCCTACAATACATACCTCACCTGCCTGTCCCCAAATTCTGCAGGCTAAGACCTCTCCTGCTCTGTACCTATGTTACTCTGATAAACTACTTATCAACTCCTAGCAAATATTTAAATGTCGCTGATAATGATGTGCACTAACCAAATTGTTGAACACTACACCTTTGAGGCCGTATTCATGAAACCTTACTTAACACAACAATCAATTAAAGCCTTAGTGGAATACTTGGTGCCTCGAGTTGACAACTAAACTGTAATTTGTGAAACCTAACGAAGAACCTTGCCAACTATTTACACACTAGGAGAAATTAGTTGCCTCAGGGAATCCCATGTTTTGGGGGCAGAAGGAGCAGGTGTGGAATGTGATGACAACAGATACATTAGTGTGACAGGTATAACACGCTAATCCATGTCCACCACTTTGCGTGGCTTAGCAAAACAATACAAACCAAAAAGAAAGAAAGAAACAGAAAACAAAGATCATTAACCCTAACACTCCTCAGTCCTCCAACAGGTGAAGGATTGAGGAGGGTTAGGGTTAATTAAGCACTGCACGTGAAATCAAAATCAAATTCTCTAGCAATTGCACCTACATTACCAAACATGGCGACAAATAGGCCAAGGAAGGCCGGTTATTCTAAAAAAAAAACAAGAAGAGAATCCCTCTTTGGTAGACAAGTATAAGGAATATTAAAAGATATCACCGATACTAGCATAAGGAAGAAAGCACTAACAAGAAATGGAAAGCGGCACGGGCAGCTATTCTCGCAAACGTCGTGCAACATTTCCACAGGTTGAAAGATCATGGCACGGTTTAAAAACCAGATTACCCAAATGAAACTCGGAGTGCCCGATGCAAGATCGAATAGTGCAGTTAGGATTCGTTGATCTGGTAGAAAGACGGGAGTTCCTCCCTGTGGAATGGTCCACATCGGGCGCAACTAAATTTGCGATTTGCATTACACAACTTCCTGGAACATCTGTATCGCTGCTGCAACTGTGCATCGACAGATTGGTGTCTTTGGTTCCTCTTTTCGAAAATATGCATTCTATTTGCACAGCACGACAACGTTCAACCAATTTCATTATTCTTCTGGCCAGGTTGTCCCATCAGCGGTCAAATGCATGTGATATTAAAATGATGAAATTGCTAACTAGTGAGTTAGACTGAGAAACTTAGAATGTATCACTGATGCTAGTAATGTTACATGGATGCCAATTAGTAACCACCTAGGCTCAGTACACAACTACAAGCCTTTTGGGTAACTGGCTAGGCCAAGTGAGGTTTCGTGAATATGGCCCTAGATCTGCAAGGATATAGACCCCGTGCACTGATAACAGAGGGAGCAAGGAGGGAACAGCTGTGTACGCGTATAGAGTTGTGACATGAGTGTCACAATTGCTGGGAAAAAATGGCGGGTGTCTGCACCAGTGTTACATTTTAGACTCTGCAGAAGGGAAGGTGGGGGGGGTACCAGATCTGGCAGTCAAAGTTCCCACTGCTTCACAGATGCTATCACTGCACAATAAAAGCAGCGGCATATCGGGGAAGGTGGTCAAATGCACTCAACGACAAATCTTGTGGATCACAGGTCACTCGTGACACCTTTTCTGGACAGGACACCAGAAACGGTCGACCAGCGGTTTAAGCTGACGGCCGATGATCGAATCTTGGCCGGTGCTGCCGAGGGAGATTCTTGTGCACGGAGTCCACTGACGCTCAAAGGCAAAGTACTTGGCTGGACTTACGGCATAAAAGCTTACTTTAAAATTAGAGAAAAGCTTTATTTACATACAAAATACGAGAAAAAAAGGAAAGTGTACAATATACAAAATAGAGTTTTAGATTTGGTAAAAAGAACAAAAACTACGAAAAGCAACAAGATTCAAGGTCAGTACGATTCACCGCAGCTGCAGGGAATACACAACCTTAGCTCGAACAGCTAATTTCGAAGAAATCATATATAAATTCTGATTACTACGATCTCAGACTGCACTGCACAAGCCTCCATATGTCGACATATTACAAACAAACAAACAAACAAACAAACTAACAAACAAACAGGAACTGCATTATGAACTATAGACTTGCACGAAGAAGCACTATGGAGTCTAATGCGTGGACATAAAGTTGTCATGCTCCACTGGGAAATTTATCCCTCATATTTCTTCAAAGTAATTTGAACAATTGAGCAATACAACAAGGTTGCAGAAACCACACTGCGGCTTCTTTAAAGGTTTTCTGTATCAAATCTGTCCTCAAGCGTTTCATGTCTTACTCTTCAAAAACTTTGAGGAATCTAATCAGAAGACAAATAACCAAAGTCGCACAAAATGAGAATTCTGCAATAGGAACATTAGTTGCAATTCCCAACACTTTGGGTAGCCTAGCCCTCCACGGGAAACATTTCTGACTAAACTGGGACTCCACCTGTAGGTAATCTGTACGCTGTGTTGCATTTCCCACAATTCTTTGCAGTCCGCCATTTTTGGCTGTGTCATGAATTGGATACTCTGTGACAGTTTGTGGCTGTGGACTTCGGTTACATTTTTCACCCAACTGTCACAACACACAAGAGCCACAGCCCCTAGACAACAATGCATCTTCAAGACCAGGCTTGATACCAAACATCGTGGACTGCAAAGGATCGTGGGAAATATGACATCAGAGCAAATATAACTTGGCAGTGCATGTAACAACCAAATTACTGCCAAAAGTCCCCTGATGGAATCGTTGCTTTCGGTGTTTTCGATGACCTGCCTAATCTACAGGCTTATTACTTCCTTAGACCACTGATTTTTAACATATATGCTCTCCTTCATGTCTAACAATTAAACCAAATATTCATCATGATGACTCATGTTCAGCTTTATTGCATAGTTCCGAGTGCCATTAATACCGACATGGACAATGACATTATTGTGCACACCTTAACTTGGGACCTCTTCAAACTTTGACACCAGTTTCAACTCAAAGTACTGTTTTCAACAATTTTGGAGACTACAGAAATTGATATTTGAGCGCTCAGTGGCCTGAAAAGATAGCCATTAGGCTGAGATGGTAAAAATAAAACAGTTTCTCATCCATTTTTTTCAGAGAGGAAGTGTCCCCCCTTTGTCTTCAAAGATGGGGGATTTTTCCAAGATCGATTATCTTGATTCTAATATTTTTGTGTCCTATTTAAACCTGCATTTATGGATAATGTACATATTTTGTTAGACACAAATATAAAGTCCTAGTGCATGTAGGTTTTAAATAAAACCAAAAGAAAATGGCTGAAAAAAAAAAGAGTTGGGCTGGGAAAAAGAAAGCTGAAAGGGATGAGAAACAAGTTTATTTTCCTACTCGGCCTTATTATTACAGATTTTAAATTCTTCCAACTACATAGTAATGCTTCTGCTGGTATCACCAACTTATGGACAAGTTTATCAGCTAGCCTGAGTGCCTAATCCAGTAGGCCAGGGCCCCCCTTTCTCACCCTTTTGGGGGGCGGAGCCAGCTTGGGGATCTCACCGGTGTCTTCAATGAGCGGCGGCGAACTTGCATCCAGGAAGGCGCTGAAATTGTTGTCGGAGAGCGGGGCTGCAGAGGGGATTGATAAATAAAAAAACCAATTACCAATGTTTACGGCAACTGCCCCATTAGTGTGATTGGCAATATTCTCGGGAAAATGCATTATCGTAATGGAATTTTAGTATTCAAGGTTTTATTAGGGCAAGCAAGAAATCTTCCTCGAATTGAAAACATCAAATATAGATAGAAAACAAAGGACAGTTTAGAATGGGCAGATTTAGAGCACACATCGGACAAACAGTTTTGACAGGCACTGTCAAAGACAATTGATGAATGCATATCATGTGGAAAGCAGCTTCAATTTAATGAAGAGTTAGATTTTCCATTTTAGAGGGAAATGCATAAAGGCGGCATACATCTACCAAATGGACGGACCTCAAACCGAATGCTGCTGTAACATACGAAGAGTTACATGATTTTCAAAGCAAAAATTATGCAAAAAAAGAATGTTCGAAAAACACCATGTAAGTGTACGGTTGAGTTTATTAAAATCGGTTTCAACTCGGTCACAAGTGCTGCGGAGAACAATGACAAAGACAGAAATGTTCCTGACAAAGGTAAAGCTGAATAGCTGGTGTCTTTTAAGGATGACTCGTCGTGACTTCTCACAAATTTGACTGTGACTTTGCCAACTGGGGGCCTTATAGTTAGCTACACCGCAAACCAATGTGAGATAGCACACAAGGAATTATTGGACACCACACAGTGGAGTTAGTTTACACATTAGAGTCTAGTTGTACAGATAATTTGTCAGGGCTGGTCTGACAGCCACTGCCCAATGAACTGACCAAAGGGGGCAACTCGACCTGACCCTCACAGAGTTTCAACCTGTCACTTTTGTGACCAAGTCCAAGTGGTAACACATGCTATTTTTTCCCACAAGGAATCCGAGAGATTCTTAAAATTTGGTTCCTTTTCCAGAAACAGGCCTCCTGCTTTTTTTTTTTGCTTTCTTGTCACTGCTCACAAGCTTCGTTTTATTAAGTCAGCCTTTAATATGACCCCGGACAATCTGTTTCTCCTTCAACAAAGGGGCTAATCCCCTACCCACCTCTAACTTGGGGAGGGAACCAACGATTGTTATTAGCCATTCACCAGGTACACGTGGATCAGGAATATTCATTATGCAAAGAGACTCATGAATATATGCATGTTATGAAGCTGCACAGACATCATTAATATTCATATGAGTCATTAATTCACGTTTACATCCTTTCCAGAAATCTTGTACATTAACATACAGAAATAGCCAATACTCACTACAAGTGGTTTGCCAATACATGCAGAATTAATGGCTAATTGAATGACTCTTTTTTGGAATTTGAGCTAAGGAAGAAAACAGAATTCCATGATAAAATATTTGAAGTTGGAAAACCTTACATGTTATTAAGAACATATCTTGAAACTTGTCCAAGAACTGAATTATTATTTACTAATAAGGAAATGCTCTTACAAATGAAGAAAATAAATAAAATCACTTGAGTCCTCCAGTGGACGGAAATCTTTCTCTCTCAAATCAAAAAAGATCATTCTTGAACAAAATTTCTCACTTGAGTTCAATTCAGTGCATCCCTTACTTCCCAAAATCATACGCTGAATTCTTACACATGAATACTTGCAAACGAAGGAGAAGAAAACAATTCCTCAAAACACAAACACAAGATGAGGGGGGGATTGAATTACTGTTCATGACAACAAAGACAGTTGGAAGAAATGTCAACGCATAAATATAGTTGCAGACCCAACATATCACATATTACGCATACGTAAGTACTCGGAGTCATCGCTACTCGCGCGTGAAAACTCACAGAATTGCATTACCCTGGGTGTGTTGTTGGAGGCCTTCCAAGGGCTTGCTTTATTTGCTAACTGACATCGGTTCAGTCCATCCTTGGAAGACATGTACCGGAATGACGTCAAGAGATTTTACTTTTTACCCCAATCGCTTTATTCTTAGGTTTAACCTTTTACATTTTAAGTTCAACAATTCCTTATTTTTGCTTTTTTAGATTATAAAGATGAACAAAGAAATTGACTGGAGGGGGATTTGAACCTGCAATCTCCGGAACACAGTACCAGTGCTCTACCAACTGAGCTATCTAGCCCTATGTTGGTGGCTCTTCCCATTTGTCAATATCTCTGTTCGGGGGGAGGGGGCTTTTTGTTATATTTCTGTCATATCTGACATTGTAAAATGTTTCCCTTCATCTTTATTTCTGTGGTTACTTGTAGACGATTCCCTTCCTTTTTGTCTCTGTTGTGTTCCACTTTCCACACACTTGCATCTTTGACTAAAATATCAAACAACCTTCATTCCACTGGCAAATAAATATTTAATTATCAATTCTCACAGCAAGGCACAAAATTTTCTTAAATTTTAATCTGCTAACAACTGAACAGGCTAAAGTTGTTAGACAACATTCACGTGAATAATGAGCATCTGGTATGGTATGACCTCTCACAATGTAACAAAAATCCTGTGCCCAGACCTAGGACTCGGTCTTGATGTGAAAGAGTGAAGATGCATGACTTGCACACTCCCTTCTCTGCTGTCAAGGTTTTCATGTAGAGAGTGTCAACTGACAGACATATTCTGGGCCTTGCTGTATGTTTCGCAATGAACACTCCGAGATACATAATGAAATGTACTAGAGGGGGGAGTACGTCAATACATTTCAGGGGGATCAGCTTCCATGTGCCATTGCCCCGTGATGGAATGATTCAGGATTGAGAGTATTTTTTGTTCAAGTACTGAGACAAGGCTTTTGTGTATTGCAATGAACCTTTCCAATTCCCTGAAGACAGAAATGCCAGACATATCTCCACGCAAAGAGCACCAAAAAAAAAAAAAAAAACCAACAATAGGCGGACAGCGGCAATGTGGAAGTGCCCAGGAGAAGGTTTACAAAAGAATGGCCGGGAAATAAATTGCATTATCTGCATAATTTGTGGTTGCCATGGGAACTCACATATCAACTCACGATGGGAAAAAAGAGAAGAAAACAATAAAAAGCTGTGGTTGGATTTCTCGAAAGGTAACTCTCCACGATGCAATAAAAACAGTAATTGCATTATGATCACACTTAATCTGCAGCTCTGAGATGTTGGCAAGCACGCGTCGAAATGTCAGTGGTGAGTACATGCTAGGGGAACGACCGGACGGGGTTCCGGGTTCGAAGGTAATTCCTCCCCTACAATGGACACAAGTGGGAGTTTCACCTCCAAGACAACTCCGTGTTTGCAAGGTTTCGCGGAGCTGCCGGGTAACAACAGCAGGGGAATGTTTTTGAGGTGCATATGAAACATGTTTGTGTCAGTACAATTCTCTTTCTATGACGAGTGCAGTGATACAAAATTTCAGAATCTACTCGTCATTGAGCTCAATAGAACCCTCAGTTGGTACTCAATAACCACTCCTTTGACAGGGCAAGGGACCAGTGAAAAGGCGTGAAGTGGTGCAATCCCTAAATAGGATGGGCTGCTGTACAATACAGGGTTGCATTTGAGTCCCTGCAAGGGCCCCTAAGTCCATCACAAGTCAGTCAGTCTCAAGCCAATTCACAAAGCTATTCAGATGAGCAGTGACAAAAGCATTCTTTTCTCACCGTTCACCCTGCTACTTATGGCTTGCCTTGTGAAGGGACTTGTGACTGGACTTGTGAATGGAATTGCGACAGGACTTATGATGGACTGGAATACCACTCTGGTGCAATGACTACACGGCTGTGGATTCAAAACTTGGCTTAAGAGTTTCTGTTTTAATTTCTGTCTTGTTAAAGAAATATTAGCAGTTGATTTGAAATGTTTTGCACTTTACCCTCTTTGTATATTTGGGAGTTTAATCTTGGCCGGGAAAATTAAGTACAAGAACCTGTCTTGCTCTGACCCATATTTCAAACTTGTCTTTAACAAGCAATGTAATGACTTGCATGTAACACCCATTATTGACTTCCCAAAATGTTTATTGGACGGCCATGTTTGGTATGAGGCTAGCATTCTGCTAAGTCTGAGGCCAGCATTCTGCTAAGCACAAAAAATTTGGAAAACAAACAATTTGAATGGTTTGGTTTCTGCTCTTTGCTTAAGGCAATTTGGAAAATGAACAATTTGAATGGTTTGGTTTCTGCTCTTTGCTTAAGGCAATTTGGAAAATGAA
>NW_019091420.1:817517-844369 GCF_001949145.1 Acanthaster planci
TAGAGCCAACCAAGACACATTGAAAGAGAACAGGGGCATTTGGCTATATGGCTACACTCCCTCCCGATCATCGGAATGAAGGTTCCAATCCAGTTGCTAGTTACATGTGACCGTGGACAAGTCACCCCACCCCTACTTGTCACTCTCCACCCACGAGTATAAATGCGCAGATTGCGACAATGTATGAATCGCAAAACAGAGCATTATTTTTGGGACCCCGTCGTGTTCTTTATCCACTCTGAGCAGGAACAAAAGAGGGCGTGTCTACACAGCAACGAGGGACCTTTGGTGGGAACTCAACACGTGCTTGCAGATGTTAATTTGGTGTAGGACACGCTGAGCATGCGCAAGCAATTCTTGTATGTATGCACAGTCATGACGTATGCACCAGGAGTGTCCTAGAGCCGGGTTGGAGACCTTTCCAACCAACCAGTTACTTTTTTGCCCGGTGACGGTGCACTTCAACTTGAGGTAGATCGTGGCATCGTCCTTGTACTGCATGCTTTGCAAATGATGAGCTATTCAAATATCAAATTTTGGATGACAAACACCTTACCGGTGCACAGCGATAAGGACGTAGCCCCTGTGACGCTGGTCGTCATGCCGTTGGGGCAAGGCTTACATCCCCGCTGGCCATGTTGCGCCTGGTAGGATCCCAGGGGGCACCGCTGGCAAGGCGTGACGCCCCAGTAGGAGATCTGGCCCGGGGGACACATATCTGGAAAAGTGGGGGAGGTGAAAATTAAACTGTATTCAAATTGCAACAATTCATTCGGCCTTGAACTGGTTGCCAGGCTTCACATCCCCAGTTGAATAGCCAGGCCATGCTAATCCAAAGCGAGGGGCCCTTTTTTTTAATCCCTTGCTTTGAACAACAGGGTCTTCCCTACCAACCATTGCTTTGTCCCAGGCCACTGTTCCCACTAGCTTGATCGACGGCTCCAGCAGGTGAGTGGGGCAATCTGCAATCACATGATTCAACATCATGTTGAATGTGCTCGAAGCTGCATTTGCTTTTGAGTTTGCTGCCTGGACACCAAAAACTGGATACGCCGCCAAGCTCCAGCCAGCTTTGACAGAAGTTGCCTGAGTACTGAAAGGAACTGAACACTAGCCACAGAGACTCCTCTATTAGGTGAGGGAGGGGAGAATGAAATCTGGACAGGCGTTTTCCAGAGGCCAGACTTGCCTGATTGGTAACAGGTCCTTCAGGGCCAACCAAAGAAGATTACCAGGAGGCCTAGACATTCATTGGCATTTCAGTTGTGGAGCCATACCTCTAAGTTCCACTGTGCTCCCTTACTTAATCCACGAATCGTGAAAATGAGAAAGACTGTGCGATAAAGAAACAACATTTTGAACACTGTTGCTGGCACGTACTCATGTTAAAGTGTGTTCATTTCTTGGAAAGTTTTTCAACTCTCTCTATGTGTAATCCGATGGTCACTGATCCGACCACCAGCAATCGTGGCTTAAACAGGCCCACCTTGGCAGTGTGCCGACTCAAACGCCCCCGTTCCGATGGTGGTTGTTCTCGGAGGGCAAAGCTTGCAACTCTGCTGTGCCTCTTCGTCCTGGTACGTTGCTTTGCCACATGGCACACAGGTGCCAGCACTCAGCTTGTAACGGGTGCCGACGGGGCAGTTGACTGCAATGACAGATTACAAAACAAAGAGGACAAGAATGGCGTTAGCATACGTGAGTACTCCAACGATACCCATGCCTATAAACTCAGGGTTTGAATCTGTGATTACAAAAAACCTGCCTCCATTGGGCAAAGCATTTGTGACCTATCACAACAAAATGAGCGTAAAGTCGCATTCCACTCTCTCCTGTTTTGAGGGGTCAAAGTCAACTATCAAAGTGGAGGTCAATTTGGAGGTTTGGTAATACATATATTTAACCTGTTTCCTATTTAATTCCAAATTTTTTAAGATTACATGATAAAAATGTCTTTTTTCAGCAATTTTGATGACAGCACCATTCAAGCCTGGTCAGAAATGTTGAAACAATGTCCGAAACGAAGACGAACATCTGCCAGAATAACGTCACATTGTCGCCTTATGCTTTTTACCTGGCAAGTGTGCCATACACATACCCCTGGGGAAGCCCTTGTTCTGCTGAATTTGAACATTTTTGAAAAGTCTGACTTTTCATTTTGTGGTAATGGGTCACATTTCTGTAGTTTTAACTTACCTTGACCTTTGACCTATAACGTCCCTAATCAAAGACACCTAAACTCCCATACCAAGTCTGAAGTTGATATAAACAGCATTTCTCAAGTTATAGTATGAAATCTATTTCTGTTGTTTAAACTCTAATTACCTTGACCTTTGACCCATGGGATCCAATATCAACAGGCTTCTGGAGAACACCAAAAGTAACCTACGAAGTACCAAATTTGACATTCAAGTGTCCCGTCTTTATCGAGTTCAGGTAGGAAACCCATTGTGTATCATTTCAAGTTAGTTGACATTTTCAACCATAACCATTGGACATTGACCTTTGAGCTATGGGGTCCAAAATCAATTGGCTTCTCAAAAAAAGGGTGGTGAAACTGGTGGCAGACGTACAGACGCACTGACGCAAACACTCGGAGGGACAAGACAAAACAGTATGACCCTTCAGCTTCTCTAGCAGGATGCAAAAACGTCATATGCTGCGCGTTCACCAAACTCCCTTGCGTTTGCCCCGTCAGCAACAGGTTTCTTGGGTGGCGATTAAGGATGTTACGTATTCTTTGCATAGATTCCAATGCAAAGCTAATTTGGCACCTCAAAACACTCACAGTGAACTCTGTTGCAGACGAAATGACTTCATAATAATACTCTTGCAAATAGTTTCCAGAATGTCATAAATTTACATTTGCTAGTGAGCCGAGTATGAATCAATCAGTGACGGTGTAATGAGGGGCTTAACTTCCATTAGAGGGGGTGTGTACATGTATTTCGGCTATGAGTTCCATGTATGACATCATCATCATTGTTGAAAATGTAAAAAAAAAATCAAGGTTGATTCATATACTTGGTGTGAATTTGAATGCAAAGCTAAAAAGTTGGAGCTTCAAATTGAAGAAACGTTTTTGATACAAACACTTATTTGAAATTGTCTCAAATGAGGCAAAATATTGCCTAGATTTCGTAGATTAAAATTACCAGTTCTCAGGACAATGAGATCAATTTCTTACACCCTGCATGCCTCTGCAGCCCTGTTACAGTGAAAGGTGATTGCGAGGCATCTTACCACACACCATACCAGAGGCGACCGTGCCGTCACCACAAATCACTTTCACCTCTCCCGTTTCAGACTGGTCTTCGTTGAGGACCGCCGTGCTGCCGTCCGGCAGGTCAAGGGTCACCTGGTCCTCCTGCCAAAGGTCACTGATGCTAGTGTTCAAGATGGACAGGATGGAGTCGATGTTGGCCGTCTCATTCCTGAAAGAACAGCAAGAAACAGTCTGCGAAGTGTTGCAGGATTGCTTATAAAACTACGGTGTAAAAAGACGCGTGTCTTCGCGACTGTAAGGCCAGGTAAAAAAACTAATTACTTTCTCTTCCCTGTCCTGTTCTTTTTATTCGGCCTGCCTCTTTTTTGGAGGTTTCAACATACAAACTACATAGCTGTGCATGAACATCACAAATCTGGTGGACAAGACAAACGTCTTCTGACACAGAAATATTGTCCAGCAGTTGGGGGTTAGTACTGGTTCACAGCTCAACCAAATTATGCCCACGCCACAAATTTTCAACAGTTTCTCAAAACCTTTGTGCCCCAAACTATGGTAGAGCCGAGTCAGTCCAAAAAATATGGGTGATTCACAATGGTGTGCCACCACGAGTTTGCAACACGCCGGCCAATCATAACATGCAAAATCTGCTGACCCTTCCATTCGCACATTGTGATTGGCCAACGAGTTGCAAACTCTTGGTGGCGCACTATTGTAAAACGGCCGTATTGAATATCCAAATATTTGACTCTGGCATGAAATCAAATCTTCAGCATGTCAAATTGCTAAAATCAGCACAACCCTACCAAAAACTCCATTTCGCTTGATGTCATAGGAAAAAACACAAAATTGTGTTTTCCCGGTGCAAACCACAGAACTGTATAAAATGATTAGACATGAAAAACCTGTCATTCCCCAAATGGAAAGACTTAATAAGCGCTGTCCTGAGAACAGACTTTTCAAATTCAAGTGCATATTTGTAGAACTCAGTGAGTTAAGTGGGAACACATTCCCTATGAACCCTATTAAATGCAACACACAAGTGCAAAATACAGGTGAACAAACAATGTGAAGCGCGCTTTCTCTCATCAGTGTGAATCATTGAAAAGCCCCAAATTCATCTGCAGGGCATTTGGGCTGTTTACAAGTGAAACAAAATGCAGATTTGGCTTTGTTAAAGCATTGTTTAAATGCAAATAGTTTTAGAATACATATGCAAATAGTTTTAGAGTACACATGCAAATAGTTTTAGGGTACACATGCAAATAGTTTTAGAATACATATGCAAATAGTTTTAGGGTACATATGCAAATAGTTTTAGAATACAAATGCAAATAGTTTTAGAATACATATGCAAATAGTTTTAGAATACATATGCAAATAGTTTTAGAATACATATACAAGTAGTTTTAGAGTACATATGCAAATAGTTTTAGGGTACATATGCAAATAGTTTTAGGGTACATATGCAAATAGTTTTAGGGTACATATGCAAATAGTTTTAGAGTACATATGCAAATACAGATACAAACAGCTGTATATAAACCACTCAAAATTTGGAGTTTTTCATAGGTCTGTGATTATTGGATGTGCCCAGCAGGCTTCACTTTGCATATCACTTCAACACTCTAGTAATTTAACACAGCTGTATGAGGCCAACCTTTCAATAGCAAAGGTGGATGAAATGTCCATGCTTGACCCTGGACCGGGCTGGGCTTGTCTTCGCCGCCGTCTACTCTCTGCTGTGTCGCCGCAGGTCACCACGATATTCTCCAGTTTGCAGTGGTTTTCGCGGTCCCTTTGGCAGTACTGAGAAAAAAGAAATTCCAAATTTGTTGATTCTGCAATGCCTCCGTGTTGCCTGGAGAAGCTGAGAGAGATCAGGAGCATTTCTTTGACGCTAAAGGCCGGTTCACGCATGATGCAAAAGCGAGAAAATATGACAATCTTGCGATGGAAAAGTTGAATAAATTTCAACTCCAGCCAATTTTGTTGTGAACGCTTTGAGGTACTCTTCTCTTTCCTTTCGGCTGAACTATGAACTGGCCTTTCATCTTTGCATTTCAAGGCTCCAAGGCATTCCGCCAGACACATGCGGACGATGCTTTTGTCAAGTTCTAATGCTCAGACACACCCCTTTGCCATATGGAAAGGCTGCAGTGTAATCAGTCGTGAGTATAATAAGCATAATTAGTCGCATGCTCTACGGAGAGTGTCTCCTAGCCGGTCACACGAGTTGTGGTATGGTACATGTGCAGGCATGTTGTCAATGACAATCAGCTCTTCGACAGAAAGTTTGGGGTGCAGAGGAGAAGGTTCCTTGCAGCTGAATATCTGAACGATTGGCACTTGTTTGAATGGTATTCAGGGGTCATAAGGGCTTCAGTAATGATCTTGTGATGGTGTCAGGGTATAATGATGATCTTGTGCTGGTCTTATGATGGACTTGTGATGGCTATGTGATGGAATCATGATATAATGATGATGGTTTGTGATGATCTTGTTCTGATCTTATGATGGACTTGTGATGGTCTCGAGTGTCTTGTGGGGTGACGTGATGGTCTTATGATGATCTTGTGATGGTACCAAGATACGACGATGGTCTTGAGACAACCTTAGGATGATCTTAGGATGGACTTATGATCATGAGGGGTCTCGTGACGGCCTCATGACAGCCTTGTGATAGTACCAGGGCATGATGATCTTGGAATGATGTGGTGATTGAGTTATGATGGTGTAATGATGGTCGAGAGGTCTTGCGGGGTTCTGTGATGGACTTTAGATGGCCTTGTAGGACACTGTGATGGTCTAAAGGGGTCTCCAAATACAACAATGGCTCGCACAGTACCATGAAGTGACTCCTCATGAAGAGCAGAATGAAGCTGTTCTGGATCTGTTGGGTCTGGTTTTGGCAGCTCCCCTGAAGGTGTTGGAAGCGGAAAGTGTATGTGCGTTCCCACCGCACTCTCATTCGTGAGGTTCCTGCGTTAATAAAATGCAGACATGTGAAAGATTACAATCTCATGCATATTTACAAATCAGCAAATCCCCCCCTTCATTGGTCAGGAATCCTACATGCTCCAGAAATTTCAGCATCTGACTCCAGGAACTTTGTTCCATGTACAGCTTTTAGGTCATACTAAAGCCCGCATCCAAATTGTGGCTAAAGCTGGGAATAATACATGTATGTGGGTCTAAGAAAGCCACTGACTAGCGGCTGTAGCAGTTTCCTAAAAAAACACAGTCCCACACAGCCATAGCTTGTTGATTCAGACATGGCCACAGTATGCTGCTTTTCATATCCCAATGAGCCATTTGCGAGTTAAATTTGAATAAAATCTGGTACACTGAGTTCTTTAAATTCTCGTGAACATAACAACTTGAATTCTCCATTCTAAAACCACTGTTGCTATACCTTGTGATGGGCAAGCTTTTGCTTAGTTACATAAGAGACGCCTTGCAACAATACACTGTTCTCAATGGATAAGAACGGCACAAAGGAACCAGTCTATTCTAGAGATGGTGGTTGCTATGCAAAAGCTTGCCCCGAATCATGAGGTATTAGCAACAGTGTCTTTACTCTGGGGAGTTCAAATTGTTACGTTTCTATGCAATCAGATAACACAGTGTACCAGATTTTATTCAAATTTAACTCGCAAGTGGCTCATTTCTTGAGCTGAGATTCCAGAGCTGAGCAAACCTGTTTGCTGATATCCTGTTTGTCTGCTAAGCATACATATTTCCTGTGTCAGCTGACTGAACTGAATTCTAAAGGCCAGTTCATAGGCTACAGGTGAATGCGACGCCAATTCGACGTCATGAAAAATTTGCAGTGAAATTTTGCTTCAGTTGAAATGTGTTGAACTTTTGTGACTTCGTAGCACGAATATTTGAATCTGACGTCACAAATTCGCATTTGTTTCATTTTCGCGCAAAGTATGAAACGGCCTCTACACTTAATAAATGCAAGTATATGAACTTGCGATTGGTTGGCGATTCTTATGATCTCGATTTTTTTTACACACTGGCCACCACCTTTTGTCCACAGTTAATCAACAGTAGTGGTTTTTGGTTGGATTAGAACCATTCTGTGTCTTGGTGGAGTTTTCTACACTTGTACATGTTATTAATGCGCAGCAATTGCCAGAAAAGCTTGAGCAAATGTCAGATTAAAGGCAAGTCCCACTGGTACTTTGGCACATGACCACGGGAGACATTTGACTTAGCGTACAACCGACAACTGACAGACAGGACTGACAAAATACTGAGTGACGTAACTCACCCCCTGGGAGGTGAGTTGGACGAGCGACAAAATGAACGAAGTGGGACACTCCAACTGCCGACGAGGACACAGCGTTATAAATATTCTTTCATCCCTAGGGCCATTGCTGCATGCAATTTGAAACATACGAGGGGAATAGACGAACTCTGTCAAGATGTGGGATTGATGATTTTTTAATAATAATGTATATTTTCTCTATATTTTAATTAGATTCAATGTTTTATTACGTTTATTTAATTATTTTAAAACAATAATATGTTTTAGAATGCTAATTTTTGTATGTTTTTAATGAGGCTTGTACGCAGAGAGGTAATTTCCTTTGGGATTAATAAAATAACTATGAACTATGAACATGCAGTCACTTAGGACAAAACAGAGTTCCAATCTCATACATGCGATTGATTTCTCAACGCGTAGAAAGGCAAGTCGGCTGCATCATCAGAGTCAACAGAAAGTAAGTTCCATCAGTTGGCATTTTGCACTGTGGTCATTCATCATGAATGATGGTCATTTCCTCGTCAACATCTCTCTCGATGGCTACATTTGGGTACTGGATCGTAGCGCAGCTGACCGCACAGCAACTGCAAGCTTCGCTGCTCCCTGAAGTGATGGGTGATCTCATAAATGGTTGCCCTCACTTGATGTGAGTGGCTTTTGATGACATTGGCCAAGTTTTCCCAGCTGATGCTCTCCCAGACGTCTGTTCTGTTTAATGCAAAGCCTTTTATGTCTTGTTTGATCGTCTATGCTTTACTGTAGAGTCTTCGTCATTATCGCCATTACCACCATCATTTGACTCGGTAGCGTCTGATCTCAGTATAGGCTGTCTTCACCCAATACTGGCAAAGATTGCTATTCAGATCCTGTGGTAGTTAAATACTTCTATTTGTTGATCAGTCTTGTCTTTTGTGGATAAGTAAAGCATCTTTTGACATCATTTTCTCTTGTTTCCAAGACCTGGATAGTTCGTTGGTCTGATTGCTTCATCAGCTACACATGTAAATGTACTTGGGGTGATACCGTTAGAATTAATATTTGATATAATGGCATTACATGAATGTCAGAACCTCAAACTGACCATCGTCATTGTCGTTGTTGGGTTCATTGGTGTAAACGCCATTTGCGAGCCGGGTTGGCTGGGACACAGCTCGTCTTGCTACAAGTTTATAGATCGTAAGATGACGTGGGGGAATGCCAGCGCGTACTGCCAAGGGCTCAATGGGACGCTGTTGGTGATCGAGTCGGCGGACGAGAATGACTTCATCACTCAGGCATTCAGAAGCCTGTCTGTGAATTTTGCCTGGCTTGGCTGCAGTGATCAAGACGCAGACGGCGTGTGGATGTGTTACCCTGGGGGTGTAAAGAGAATGGCATACCAGAACTGGGGGAAAGGACAACCCAACAATTGGAGGGGCAGCCAGCATTGTGCTGCGGTACACATCAAATGTCACGGTGGCACGTGGGACAACCACAGGTGCACCAGGAAGTTCCACACTGTCTGTGAGACAAACGACAGCAGAGGCCCTGCCATGTCCTGCTACATTCTGGGATTTGACGGCCGCCTTCTCGCTTAAACCTCGCTGAAGGCTTCAAAAATTGGATTGACATCTGTCACCAGGCCCTCCCTCATTTTGATACTAGCTGCCATGATCCCAAGACATCAATACAATCTCATCACCTGCAATGGGTGCTAGGTAAATTCTTCAATTATCTTTTTATCCGACTAATATTGAATGTTTCTTTACTGTATTTCATTTGGAAAATCGCTGGACTGACAACAGACTAAAATTTCATGAGAAGGCTCCATGAATGAAAAAGGAAAGTCATAGTGTCTCCCTTCAAGACAAATCAAAACATCTAAGCATCTCTAGAAATATTACAGAGTTTCTTGAAAGTAGAGAAATAATCTAATGACTAGATGGATAGAAAGTGAGGAGCCAACAATGTACATGAATATTGCTATGTGATGTCACAATGAAGGTGGTGAGTACATCATCAGTGAATGCTTCACCATCAAAATCAAAGCTAGTTGCTTGCACGATATACGAGCGGTGTTGTGTGAAGTCATAACAACTTTAGTAAACCAACTTCAGTAGAACTGTTCTCAAGAATGGAGCCACTGCAACTCTCCAGCAACCGACTACACCCTTAATTAAAGGAAACTTTAATTGCTAACACAAGCCTAATTTGAACACAGATGCAGCTGTTTTTGATTTATAAAACTTTGTTTTCATGAAACATTAAAAAATATTGGCTGGTGTGAGTCTGTCAGTGAAAAAATGTTGAATGATTGTCTATTAAATAATTTTCTCCAGTCTTAGCTTGCTGTCATCTCTATATCTATTTATTATCCATTGGGATACTAATGCTCCTCACACAAATGTTACTCAACCTGCCAGAGTTCTGAAACCCAATCACACTACAGGAAACGTTGAATTAACACGGTCGCTGAGGCTGTTTAACCACTTGCTGCCAGGGTTTCGAGCACCAAGGGTTTATATGCAGAGCTGGGGTGCCCGCAATCGGACAAAAGAGCTAGTCCGTGTAACGAAAGACAGTGCTTGGAACAAACGACCTGCTGCTGGGAATTGCCATCATTTTTTGGCTTGCATTTTTCGAAGGTAATCCGTCAATTTTTTTAACAGTATACCACTTTTTTGGGCATAGCGTGCCCGTGAATTAGCACCGCGGACAAAAGTGCTCCAGGGCCCCATTGATGAGCGACACGGCACCGCTGCATGCTAATTCAGCTGCGTTTGAAAAAATGCTACTCGCATTCACTGGGAACTAAGGAAATTATGCAACACCTCACAATTCTGGGCTCTCTTTACAGAGTGGCAGCCGTGGCTGAAATACTCAGGAGTCAATGAAGGCTACCTGTCAGCTAAGAGTGGCCACCAAACAGTCATTCATGTGGGTGTAAACGTCCATTAAATGAAATGATGAATTTTTAAAGAATTTTGAAAACTGAAAATCTTGAAAATCTCCCGTAGGTGTGCACTGCATTTTTAAGAACACCTCACAGCAAGTGGTTAATAATGCCATGAACCAGATATCCGTTGAGCACAGTGTGTGATTGCGGAAGTTGATTTTCACGGTGGAAGGACAAAAGAACCACGATATGATACCTGTCAAAGTTGTTGTCCAGATGACTTAAAAGACGACCACAAGATTCCACAAGACAAGTACAGGGCCCCACATCTGCATTTAAATCACAAGTTATTGAATAAATAGCAACAAAAGCGTTCCTTCTGTCAGCGCACAACCTATTAATTGTAACTGGTGTGGCAAAGGTCTTGACGTCAACACTGCAAAGATGGGATCGGAGTGTTATTCATTTGTGCTGATATATGTTCACCCAACAGTGAATTCAGCGCCAATTACAGGATGAAGAGACAGTTTAGAAACAATAAAGAAACGTTCAGTTTTAGAGGTGGGAGGAACAAAACCCCGGATAAATATCACAGGGAAACCCACGGAATCAAGTGGGGACTGGAAACCCAATCCACATGCTGATCTTGGTGGGATTCGAACCCCAGTCGCAGAGGTGGAAGGCGAGGAAAAAGCCACTACCCCAACCTGACTTATTTGAACTTTTACTCCCAACGACAAGCTTTTGGGATCATTACTTGGTATATCCTTGATGTTAAGCATCTTCTGGATAGTTTTACTTCCTTATCATTTTACCATGGGGAGCAAAACTTCTCTCATGTACCACTATTTTTTTTCAAAAGTGAGGCATTTGTTCTTCTATGTATGTCCTACCTTATTTTATAAAAAGGAAGGCAAACTAATTATCACCAGAAGGTTCTCCCATATTTCATCACGGACCGGGTGAATTCCTTGATGAATTGGACATTTTCTAGGTGTGCGTTTTTTGTGAGCAATTATGGATGAAGAGTATATGAGTCTTATGGCTGATGGTTGTCTTAATTTGTTGCTTCGGGACACTGAGATATATCATATTTTTGCTACTGTCATTTCATCGCTTGATTGAACGCAATTCAGATATCATTTCATCGCTTGATTGAACGCAATTCAGATGCTCTGTGATAATGTACTTCCAAGGCAGTGGACAACTGTAGCATATTGCTCGGTGACTGTGATGGTCTCGATCTGATCATCTTCACCATCCAAGTGTGGCTGCTAAGCTATATGACAGCGATCTAATACAGACTGTTTCATTCAACGCTGTCCAGATCTGCTGTTCAGATCTTGTAGCAATTTGTTGCTTGCCTTGATTTTATCCAGTTTGCGCTATTTTGATGGTTGCAGCATCATTTTCTGGTATTGTTTTCTCTTGTTTCAAAGATCTGGATGAGACCTCGGTCTGATTGTCCTGTTCCTCTCATCCTGTGGCTCTTTTTTATCTAGAGGCGGTCACATCGGTACTTCAGCTGATGTTGTAAGAGAAAAAAAATGATGGCTTTACCTGAACCAAAGGGCCTCAAACCAGCCATCATCATTGCCTTGTTTATTTTCACTGGTGTTAATGCCATTTGCAAACCAGGTTGGCTGAAACATGGCTTGTCTTGCTACAAGGTTACAGATCATAAAATGACGTGGGAGGATGCCGGTGCATACTGCCAAGGGCTCAATGGGGCACTGTTGGTGATCGAGTCGGCGGACGAGAATAACTTCATCGCCGCGGCTTTCAGAGATCTTAAAGTGAAGTTTGTCTGGCTTGGCTGCAGTGATCAAGACACAGAGGGCGAGTGGGTGTGTTACCCTGAGGGTGTGAAAAGAATGGCGTACGAGAAATGGGCGATAGGAGAACCCAACAATTGGAAGCAATGCCAGCATTGCGCTGTGGTAAACATCAAACATGGTGGCGGTGAGTGGGGGGACAAACCATGCACCATCAAGTACCGCACTATATGTGAGACAAACTATACCATGTCCTGCTACATTCTGGGTTTTGACGGCCGCCTTCACCCTTAAACCTCGACGAGGTCTCCAAGCTCTGAATGATTCCTCGGTCTGATTTCCCTGTTCCTGTCATCCTGTGGCCCTTTTTTTTTTATCTAGAGGCGGTCACATACATCCATGTACATGTACTTCAGCTGATTAAGAGACAAAAGGAAAAAAAAGGATGGCTATCGCTGAATCAAAAGGCCTCAAACCAGCCGTCATCACTGCCTTATTTTCATCGGTGTCAATGCCATTTGTAAACCACATTGGCTGAAACATGGCTAATCTTGCCACAAGGCTACAGATCATTAGATGACGTGGGAGAATGCCAGTGTGTTTGGCCAAGGGCTCAATGGAACACTATTAGTGATTAAGTCAGCAGCTTCATTGCGGAGGCCTTCAGAAATCTTGAAGTGAACTTTGCCAAGCTTGGCTGCAGTGATCAAGATGCAGACGGCGCGTGGGTGCGTTACCCTGAAGGTGTACAGAGAAAGGCGTACAAGAACTGGGCGATAGGAGAACAGAATAATCGGAAGGGCAGGCGGCATTGAACCGTAGTAGACGTCAAACAACATGTCAGCACGAGGGACGACCACAGATGCACCAGGAAGCTCCACACTGTCCATCAAACAAACATCAGCAGAGGCCCTGCCATGTCCTGCTACATTCTGGGTCTTTCATGGCTGCTCGTAATCTGCTCCTGTGCCCCAACCAACCTTTCAGCTAAACAACATACCTATCACTTCATATGTAGACAGTCAGTCATGAATTGGCACAGTACAGTGATGACAAACTCACACTGACACTTCTGGCAATGACAGTGGACACTCGTGGTAGTTCTCCTCAGCGTTCAACTTCATTTCATTTGGAATAACTCTTATTACTCATCAATATCCTTTTTTTTCTCCACGATGTCAAAATACGATGACACCCTAGTTTTGGGCTTGGATTCTGCAGTGAATGGACCAAACTGAGAGCCAGGTACCAGCGCTTATGTTATTATCAAAGTGTGCATTGTATCAAAATGTTGATAAACCCGGGAGGATAAACATGTACTCAGTAAGACATGGGACGGAGGGGTATCCCCCCTACATGTCCTAGCCACACATTCTAGACTAGTGTTACTTAATTCCTTCCTAGATGTCTGAAAAGAATTCCTGAGATTCCAGTAGAACGACTAACACAAAGAAGGGGGGGGGGTTATCTTGCTTCAGTGTAGAAGGAGGTAGAAATGCTTTAGAATGGACCTTTTCCGTGAAATATGCAAATTAGACAGGCGCATGTAAGCAACTCCCACTGGCTGGAAAGCACAGCCGTCCATAGTGGGTACTGTACGAGAGAGCTGCGCTGACCATAACCTGGCGCGTTGAAGGTCAATCTAAACTGTATTGCAGCCTTTGTCCGTTACGTCGGCAAGCTTTTCTCAAAACTGAGTGAAGCTTTCAGTGTCCTGAGGCTGGAAAGTATTAACAATTCCTCGTCTTTCAGTTTGGCACTCATGCCAAATTATGCTTATACAAAAGCAGCTTATAGAGTTGAACGCTGCTATAACAAACACGACGGGGTCCACGCTAAATGTTCAGTACAGCGGTCATTGGGTACAGCAAAATTAACTGCCGAATGTTTTGTTGCCATACTGAGTAGCGCCCTCTCTTGTCTAACTGAAGTGCACCCTCTTGTGATACTATGATTCGCTGCATATAGAGGGATCCCAATACGATGCTTTTAGCGTCGATCTGCGCACTTCCACGAGGCTGTATGTGTCAGCTTCAATTCTTAACACGATCAGACGATTGAAAGTAAGGAGTTAAGACACAAAATACATAAAGGTATGTTCAATTCAGACTTTTCAGGCTGCAAAGTTTTGTGGAAGAGTCTTTCAGGATGACTGGACACGTGAAATCAAAAGAAAAAACAATCGCAATCGACCGCGAACTAATGTACCTGCGATGGCTATGTATCTTGTGCAGTGGGCGTGGTTTAAACTGAAGTGGCGTCACACTTACGAACCAGATACTGCATGTACTGTGTCAACTCTGCGGGCACGCGCGACAAAGTTCAACACAGAGAGCCTCGGTTTCGATGCAGATATGCGCAGTCGGCACTAATGTGAAATCCATCTCTACGTTTGAAGTTTCCAGAAATGTATCTGTTAATTATTTTTGTTTTTTTATGAAATCTTGAGTTACAAAAGTCGTGAAGCTACCACTCAGGATCAATCTCTGATGCATGCTGTGGCAAATCTCGGTTGATTTGCAACTACATAATGTTCTGTAGGTTTTGTGCACAACATATTGGGAGCCAAGGATGATGTTCGGTACAGCCGAATGCTCAGAATAGCAGTGTTCGGCATAGTGGTGTTCGGTATAGCCGTATTCCGTATAGCGGTGTTCGGTATAGCGTCATAGATTTAAGCAACTTTGCCAACCAGTGGTAGTAATGCGCCTGCTTTATTTGCATATTTCACGGGAAAGGTCCATTGGTATTACTACTTGTAATGTGACATGTGGCATGTATAGCGGTGGTTAAATACTGAAACAAATGGAGCCTTTGAATTTTTCTGTCCTATGAAATGACAAGAAAGTTGCTTGATTATTTGTACAAGTTATGGGTAGAAAATAATGGTGGTATGACAAATGTTGTCACAAACGTGGAAAATGACCCAATGTGTATGTCACTGTTACACTTGTCGTAACAGTCCCTTAACCACTTGGTGTCAGGGTTTCCGGTACCAGACTCCTTGGGTTTATACGCATAGCTGGGCTGCCCGAAATCGGACAAAAGAGCTTGGTAGTGCAACAAAAGACCGTACTCGGAAGACCCACTGCTGGGAATTATCATCATTTTTTAGCTGGCATTTATCGGAGGTAATCCGTCATTGTTTTGAAACAGTACACCACTATTTGTGGAATTGCGCACCCACCCACCGCGGACAAAAGTGTGCCAGCACCCCAGCGCTGAGCGATACAGTACCGCTGCACGCTAAATCCAGATGCGTTTGAAAAGATGCCACTGGCATTCACTGGGAACAAACGAAATTACGCAACACCTCACAATTCTGGGCTTTCTTTACTGGGCGGCAGGCCTGGCTGAAATACACGGACGTCAATAGATGTTGTTTGTCAGATTAGAGTAGCCACCTGACAGTAATTCGTGTGGGTGTAAACGTCCAGTAAATGAAATTATGAATTTTTGAAGAATTTTGGAAAGGAAAATCTTGAAAATCGCCGGGCAACTCGTCCCACATATACAAACTCCACCCAGCAGGAAATGGTTAACGTGAAGAACAAAGGTTTCAAGACCATGAGAACTGCTATTTCAAAACCACACTGAAATCATCACCAACAGTAAATTTTGTCCTCCTGCATTAGTTAATAAAGAATTTCAAGACTTACGTTCAGTACACGCGGGTAAGTAGGGCATTCCTTGTTGGCCAACCTCGTGGTTCCACCGGCCTGAAGCCAGACAGACGTAAACATCGCGGGGGCGATTCCTGTCCAGAAAGATGTAACCCTCGTTGCAGTGCATGGTACAGTAGTTGCCGTTCTCGCAGGCCAGGGCACCATGAGGGGGCGGCTGAAGAGGGGGGCATTCCACACCTGGGAATTGACAAGGCAAAAACAAAACCCACAATCCGTATTGAGTATGTGCAATTATTTTTTTGCAAAATACAAGAGCATTCAAGTTATACACGCTTTCTGGCCTTCAACGTCAACGTCAGTCCGGCTTTTAAAATATACAGGCACACATCTAGATCTGACGATTTTTTGTTTGAGATAAACGGCTTATTGTTTGCATGCGAACTAGGAGGGGACCTAAGAAAGAGACAACTTTCAGAAGGCAGTTTAAATCTCTGAAAAATGAAGAAAACAAATGTCAGGAACTGTCGTCGGGTTTAATATTACTGCTTCTGGTGAATGAAAATGTGCAAAGGCTTATTCTATTGGACTTTGCAGAGGATATATGGCCAAATTTTGGAAAAAATGAAGTGAGGTCAACGTTGGCAACTTCCCAATGTAACAAACCTTTTGCGAGTTAAATTTGAATAAAATCTGGTACACTGAGTTCTTTAAATTCACATGAACATAACAACTTGAATTCTCCATACTAAAATATTTCCAAATAGGTCACTTGGGAGACATTTTGTGGTAAATTTTTCAACATCAGGGAGACATCGGTCATTAGGGAGACATTTCAATGTCTCCCTAGTGACCCAACTACCAGAAGGTGGAAAATTTTTACCGTCCAAATTTTGAGAGATGATAGATTAGGGTCTAAAAGGAAAACACGCAAAGTTTGGTTAAGATCGGATTAGGTAAAATTGAATTATGGGACAGTAAAGTTTGTGCACGTTCCTATGGGAATGTCTCCCAAGTGACCCATTTGCAGTAATTATAGCCACTGTTGCTATATCTTGTGATTCGGGGCAAGCTTTTGCTTAGTTACGTAAGAGACGTCTTGCAACAATACACTGTTCTCAATGGATAAGAACGGCATAAAGGAACCAGTCTATTCCAGAGATGGTGGTCGCTATGCAAAACCTTGCCTCGAATCACGAGGTATAGAAACAGGGTCTTTAGTCTGGGGAATTCAAATTGGTATGTTAATGTGCAATCAGATAACTCAGTGTACCAGATTTTATGCAAATTTAACTCGCAAATGGCTTATTATTCGCCACTATGTCCCTAAGGTGAGGTACATGGACATTCATGTGAGGCCCTCTTCGACACCTTTAAAGAGAAAGCACTCACTTTGCACAATTTCGAAAACGACTACACAGATGTTGGTGTTGTCGCTTGTGTCGGTCGCTGTGTAGGTCACTTCCATACGGCCCCACTGGAGGATGGGCCCTACAGTGGGCGGATTCAACTGGATGCTGCGGATGCCGACATTGTCATCAAACATTGGCTCCTCCCACTGGAGGGTGACAGGGAGAGAGGAAGTTTCCACGACCGTGGCGTTGGGGCAACTCAGTACTATCGGCGCTTCAAGATCTGGTTACCACGACGTCATCCCACCAAAAAACACACACGCACAAAAAAAACAGCGTTCAAAGTGTGCACATGTATTTCTACTTTGGAAGCAGAAAGGCGGACCACAAAAATTTACCGATCTGACGAGACAGATTGCAGGAGATTCTGTGCAAAAATGCCAGTCCAAGTTTGCTGATTAATGTCGATAAATGTCATAACCCAAATCCAACCTGAAATTGATCCGAGCTCCCCATATCTAACCCTGCCAGACCTGACAGAAATTAATGTCAACCCCCCTTCCCAATAAAATACATGTATCTAGCTCAGACAAATCGCCCTATATTTCCGCACCAGAAAATATATGAACTACATGAATTCCGTTGAGGAAAATCATCCCGAAAACCAAAAATTCTATACAGTGCATCTTGCTTGCAGTCCTGGGTGGCATGTAGAATTTAACACCAGGTGAAAAAATCTTGCATCTTGGTCATGCGAGGCGCAGTGCCTCCACAGGAGTAAGGCATCATGTGAATGCCCAAACCATGTTTTGCATTTTTTTCCCCAGTTTATTTCAATTTATTTCAGGTTTACACCAATATGGCTTGACCAAACCAACCTGACCGGACTTAAATGGTGGAAAAAACTGACATGACCCGATGCAAAGTCAGTTTTTGTCAAACTTTGCAAGGGTCGAGACATTGACAAGATGACAAACATCATGTAAGCGCAAGCGTTGGCACATCTCTGCTTCTAAAACAAAGTTTGGGGTTTTTTTTTGGTTGAACATCTCCTTGATATTGGGCCAAGGTTGGAGGTCAAAGGTCACATTTGTGAACTAGTCTCGCCCCTCAAGAACCCGCCACCTAAGAAAACCTTTGTGCTAAACCAAAACAGCGGCAATGTAAAAGCAGCCTTTCAAATATCTCAAAAAGCACCAAAAGGGGTGACCAAATGCAGCATTTCCTTTTTTAGTTTACAAAAAAAAGGAGTTCCTTTACGGACCCCCCACTACAAAGTGGGTAAGCTCTGCCACAGTTTAATTACCTTGCACAGTGACGAATGTTGTGCAGTACTGGCTGTTGCCGGCAGCATCTATAGCCGCAAAAGTGTACAAGAAATAACCAGGTCCCGTGTTTTGTTCGCCGTGTTCGGTGCTCCTGATCCTGGGGGCCACACCTTGATAGAGACAAACGGAAACGTGGAGACAGAGGATAGAGAGAGGGGAGGGGCATCTTCATTGGAAATGTGGGTCAGGGAGCTTGTGGCCAGAACCTGTGGTATAGGGCTGTGCCAAATATTTGAATATTACTTTCCGAATTTGAATATTAAATGCAAAATTCATGAAAAGGAAGGGAGAATTTTCTTTTGTTTGGAATGAGAAGAATCGCACTATGGAGGCTTGTTTCCAGCAGATTTAAGTGAAAAGCAACGGCATATTTTCAAAAAGTACATTAGTCATACAAAAATTCAAAAGGAACAGAAATTTTCAAAAGGGCAAGAAGTATTGTTCGTCTGCTAATTCTTCCTAAATGGTGAGACGTGACATGAGAAGCTATTACAGTGATTATAATGTACAATTGTGCGTGTTACTGCGACTGATTTTGTATATGGTTTGTTCATCAACAATCCGTCGGTCAGTATGACCGAATATTCGGATATTCGATCGAATTGAAGGTCGAATATTCGAATACTGAATTATTCAAATTGACTCAGCCCTACTGCAGTAAGGTCCTGACTGAGTGATGCCTACGACAGCCATTCCATCCCCCTCCCCCCCCCCGCCAAAATTTTTGGGGTTTTTAAAAGGTAATGAGATTATTTTTTTTTTAACTTTCTTACTTCCCTACCTTCTAAAAGTTTGTAAAAAGCCCCCACATTTAGCCACAAATGGTTAACCCTCGAAGAGCCACTGGGACCATCTCACTGCTGGGGAGGATTCTGCTCTCTTCCCCCCCTCAAGAATTTGGCTGTCCCAGTCCAAATCTTTCTACAAACTTGACATGCATGTGAGGACACTCGTTATAAGTACAAATCTGGAATCATGACTCCAAGTGGCACTGTTTGTTGCCATGAATCATTTGACATTCAGGGCCGCAAGCGTTGTCAAAGGGTGGGGGGGGGTTGGGTTGGAAGGTTGCTCTTTTTTGGGGGAGGAGGGGAAGAGGGCCACATTCAAAACCTTATGAATACACTTCCCTGAATTCCAGGTAGGACACTCGCCATTTTTTCGATCTTCTAAACAGGACTCACCGGAGTTATCCGTGGCGCTGGGGTGATCTATGGTGAACGTCATGGTGGCTTCACCAGGAGGAAGGACGTAGGACTGAGACGGAGGGCAGGTTATTTCAGGAGGGGTGATGTCTGAAAGAAATTAAGCAGGACAAAACAGGCCTGTGGGTATTAACAAAAATTCCACAACAGCTTTTTTGAAAATAAAAAAATCATGAAACAGGGCCAATTCCAGCCTCCCCCACATTACGCCGCTTTTTTATTAAAATTTATCAAACTGAATCAAACCAACCATACAACACCCTTGGAGTGAGCAGTGTTCAAAAGTGGAGAGATAATTTGACTCACCACTCAGTGTAACAAGAAAAGGAAACGGATACTTTTTCCTGTAATTGTTGGGTCCCTCAAACCATAATCTGGAGATCTAGCATGTTTTCCATTACTACGCAACTTACAGCATTATACAATAGCCTGTGTTTGAGTCAGACCTGAGTGTATTCCAGATGCAAGGGACATGAGATGACAAGACAGCGTCACTCACATTACGCAATTCTGCCAGGCCCATGTAAGCGTGAAAAAGTCACAGAAGTATCAAAATGAACAGCTGTGCTTATCAGAGTAAATTAGCACCTGGATTGCTTGATTGCACAAGGCAGAGGCATTGGAACCGTGCTGCAGCATTCTATTAGGAGTCCGTACATGTCTGTGGGTACATGTCTGGAATGTGAAACGGGCAATCGGTACCCATCCACCCCGACTTGAAGCATCTCCTCTCAGTAGCAATGAAGCGACAGTATGGATGAGAATCATTTCATTTCATTTGGGTGCTGGATTGAACACAACAGAGATTATACATCCCCCCCAAAATGATTACATTCTGACCAAGTGTGCACAAAACCCAAGATCGTCACTGCTGTTTCAAAGAACACCCTTTCTTAACCCCCCATGGACGGGACAGAATCTGCAAAAGCATCTTTCATGAACTCAGTGGGCGGGGGATCCCATCAGCGTCCCCCCCCCCCAAACTGACAAACATCCCTTTCCCTTACCAGTGCAGACGCTCCCAGAGATGTCGTCCGACCACTGGCTGTTGCTGAGACACGAGGTGGTCCCGCCGCCGACCAGGCCGTAGCCGGCAGCGCAGGAGATTTCACAGGTGGTTCCATAGCTGGTCGAACTGGCGGAGCACATTGCCGGTGAGAAGGTTCCATTGACTGGTGGTATCAGTGGGCTGCAGTACACAGCTACGGGAGAAACAAACATTAACGTGTTACCAAACACAAACGCTCAGCCATGCCCAAACCCACCACTTGAATTTGTGATCACGAAAAATCTGTCGTTTCTCTCGTTATCGCAATAATGACCTCAATCACTAAACCAGGGTGTCCAAAATCAACAGGTTTCCAGAGGACACCAAGACCAACCCAAACACCAGGTCTGAAGTTGACATGTGCTGTTTTTCTTGAATTGCCGAGTGAAAATAACCTTCTCTATAAGGGCGTTTCACAATAGTGCGCCCCCAAGAGTTTGCAACGCATTGGCCAATCACAATGCGCGAAATTTGTTGACCCTTTCCAAACGCGCGTTGGGTCGACAAATTTCGCGCATTGTGATTGGCCAACGTGTTGCAAACTCTTGGGGGTGCACTATTGTGAAACGTCCGTATTGAACCTTGACATTTCACCCTATGGGATCCAAAATTAATAGGCCCTTGCAGGACCTCAAGCTCAGCCAACCCACATGTACCAGGTTTTGAAATATGCGGCTAAGCTGGGACCAAGGTCTCGGGAATGACTTTTTTAAAATGGTTGCAGAGATGTTTAAAAGTGGGTCCCTGCAGTGTTTCAGTCCGTACGATAGCTAGCGTACAGCTTCAGTAGTTGAGTGGTACAGATGACTACATCAGTGAACAGGAGGTTGAAGGTTTGATCCCCAAAAATAGTCCATCAAGTCTTTCTTCATTTCTTGGAAAGCTTGAGCATACCAGATTCAGAAACATCCCTTTTTTCAGGTCATGACAAGACGGTACCTTCCATCAAACCTGGAAAGTTTGTCACACTCGAGTCTGCCCCTTTTGTACCTGCGCACAGTGGCACAGTGGCATTCCACACTCCCTCCTGCGTGCACGCGAGATATTTCGAACCGATGAGTAAGTAGCCGTCGTTGCAGTCAAATATGGCGACGGAGCCTGACTGGTCCCCGCAGGTCTGCGACACGATGCTGCCGTGGGATGGCGGTAACAAAGGGTCGCACTGCATCCCTGTATGGGTCGGGGGGGGGGGAAGCATGTGGAATGAGTCATACAAATATCAAAGGCCAAGAGACTATTATAAACTCTTAATATGGGTGATTCAAAATGGTGCGCCACCAAGAGTGTGCAAGGCGTTGGCCAGTCACGATGCACGAAATCTGTTAACCCAATGCGCGTTTGCAGAGGGTCGACAAATATTGCGCGTTGTGATTGGCCAACACGTTGCAAACTCTTGGAGTTGCACTTTTGTGGATTGCCCGTATTTGACTGTAAATATCCGGCTGCATTGTGTCTTGGGATACAGGAAAGTATAAACAAAGAAAGAAAAACACAAAATCAATGAAAGAACAGAAAGACCATCCCAATATTCAAAAAAAGTATTAAAGAAAATTCAGATTAGGTATAAGAACCAATACTGAAAGAGTGAAAAGCAGACCCGTACTCCATGTGAGGACACATGAACGAGACAAACATTTTCAGTACAAAGGGGAATCATTCACATGAAATTATTGTACAAGACGTCACTGAGTACGAATACTGCGTGAGTTTAAGCCGACAGCAAATGTGAAAGCAGATGAGATTTTACAAAATAGTTCACCTAGGCTCGCTTCAGTTTGACCGCAACAATAAAAAGTAGCTGACTCGTGGTCAGACTACAGCTCACGCCGAAACTTGCCTATAACTGACAAGCACCTATCTCAAAGGATGTGATTGGAAGGAACTTACGTAACACGTTGATGGTCAGCAGGCAATTGGCCGTGTTGCCGGATGGGTCGCGAGCCATGAAGTAGCGCTCGTAGATGCCAAATGGCCAGACCTCACCCATGGCGTCGCCCTCCCCTCCTGTCACGTTCACCGTCCCCGAGTTGTCCTCTGCCGTTGGGGGACTGTAGGTGACCACGTGGCCGTTTGTGCAGGAGTCCGGGACCAGGTACAACTCAATGTGCGGGCACGGGGCGTTGAAGACCGGCGCTGCTATGTCTACGATGAACATACAGACATGGACAACAATGAGAGCTTGAAAAAAAAACATGGTGGGGACTCGAACCCTGGACCACCACCAGCAGGGCCCAATTTCACATACCTACTCAACAGAAAATGTTGCTTAGCAAATTTATGGGCTGATGAAAAATCAACAGGGAACCAACCAATAGATATAAAGAATGCACAACATTTTGGTTGGTAACCTGCAATTGCTAGGCAGCAATTTCCTTTGCATAACAGACCCCTGTGTTTCATGGCTCTAAGAAACTGCCCCTTTTCAGACTGAGCTACCGTTCACCCACCAAACTTTGGTCAGCTAGTTGGGCTGAATCTTTCATAGCAGCTTACTCTATAAATCAGCGACTGCTGGTGGATTTCTTCAGCTGATGATGGGCCAAACCCAGCACCAAGATTTGACATCAAATGTCAGGTGGTGCAGAGGGGATCAAGCTTGCAAAAACCTACATGGTATTTAGGGAGTACCAGCACTTTTGACAGTGAGATTGAGTCCGAGTGATTGTACAGATACACTGCCAAAATTGAAATATTTTTCAAGTCCCTTGGTAAATTTGTCTACATTCTTGCTCGACATTTGCGACACCTGTGCGACCAAACACTTCTTCTCAGTGGTGTCTGAGCCCCTGTGAAAATATCACAAGGTGGCTGGGATGGGATTCGAACCCACAATCCACTCCTGCATTTATTTATTAAGGGAGAATCTTTGTATGCAATCTTGGCAACATCATTTGCTTGTACAATGAATAATTATGGACCTCAACATTAAGTTATTGTTTTGCCAATGATAGCTGCCTACAGTTTGCTCACCATGGGTTTTTTGCCATTGTGGCTGCCTACATTTTGCCAACCCATGGGGTGCTTTGCCATGGCATGGTGGTTGCTCATCGTTTGCCAACCATGTTTTTTTTGGCCATGGTGGCTGCCTATGGTTTGCCACTAATGGGTTTTTGGCCGTGGTAGCTACCCATGGTTTGTCAACCTGCTGTTAACAAACAGTGCGGCCCGTGGTACTGCGAGAGGAAAGTGCACATATAAGTACGCCAGTTCCGGGCCCACTCACCTTGGCAAGCTTGCTGCTCTGGACTGGACCAGTTGCCCGAAGCCAAGCACAGAGTGGCCGAGACGCCGATCAGGGAAAAGCCTGGCATGCAGGAGTATCGGCACATGGTCCGGAACTGTGAGAGCCCGCTGGTGCAGCTCTCTGGGGCGATGATGCCAAAGGGAGGGGGCGTCAGCACTGGACAGCGCACATCTGCCAAAAACAAATACAGAGACTGGTGCAGACAAAACCCTAGCTCCTGTCCTTCCTTGTGATGACTACAATGTGAATAAACGGGTAAAGCCTGGACCCAGCCAACTCAGCCAGGTTTCAGGCTAATTTCAGCTTCATTGGTATGCCTGCACTGCTTCAAACAAGCACATGTATGGCCAGAGAATGAGTACCAGTGACGTTTCCTCTCCCTCCCAGTCAAGAGGCTACAGGCACCCTTTTAAGTGCTTTCAGAGTCTAAAACAAAAAACCCTTTACCCTCGCACTGGATGTTTTCACCGGTCCACGTCCCCTGTTCCGTGCACCGCCTCTGCCCATTGCCGCTGCCGGGGACCGGCTGTTTGCCTTCTGTGCACACCGTCTGGCACCGTGACCCGTAGGGAAGGGACTGCGCCTTGGCATCGCAACCGACCACGTACATATCATCCTCGGGGAAATCAAACATCTGGCACATCACAGCTGAAGGGAAACAGAGAACCAAGATGCAACAAGTACCTTCCCAAAATGGTGGCCTCGAGGTCTCACTTTTCACAGCCTTCTGATGGTGCCAAGTCTTTACTTTCTTATGATTTTTCTGTCTAAGTTTTATGAGCTTCATCCCCAGCAAACCACCTGCATCTCCGGAAGCAAAAACTTGGCGGTTGGAGAGAGTTCATACGTGACCCCCGCTGGTGGACTGATTTCCCCTACAGTGCCATCGTTGAAAAAGCACCCACCTTCGCAGACTGGCTGCTCCCCGGTCCAGCTTGCCGGGTTCCCTGCCCGCTGGCTCCACTCGCACGTCCGGGATGGGGAGCCCGAGAGCTGGTAGCCAACCAGACAGCTGAAGTTGCACTGGGCCCCGTAATAGTTGTTGCACCGCTGCCCGAGATAGTCGGCGAATGGCGGGAACGGGTGCAACGGGCAGCGCACCACTGGGTAGCAGAAACGAGAAAATAAGTTTGATTGGTACAATCTTAAAAACAACTGAGCAATATGTACTTGATTCAATTCAATACTTTATTAAACCTGGCAACTACATGCAGTGGCAGCTCATGCGCTAAAAATAGTTACTAACGATATGATTAAGACAATTCAAACCGGTAATTTCACGCAAATGCAATTAGCTATAAGAAAGAGTGAGCATTAAAATTGATATGACTTTTCATCGAGAGATATCTGATGTACTTAAAATCACTTACTTAAAAAAGTAAACAAGATATAAACGAAATGATACAAATGTAAAAATACAATTCAATGCACAATACAAAGATTGAGGACCATGGAAGCATATAACTGGACGTCTATGGCATGTACAATTAAACATTATTGAAAAATCAGATGGCCATAGGAATGAAAGAATGAAGCAAACAGTGTAACACGCTCTCAATTTCCTTTTTTCGTCTTTTTCAATCAATTACTCGCTTCACACTGCATCTGTTCACTGAATTAAATCTGCAGAATCTGACTGTTGGTCAGTTCCGGATGTTACAGGTTTGGGTGTCACAATCTGCTTTATTTTGCTCCTTTGTGTGCTGTTTTTGTTGGGTTGCTTTCTTGGCGCTGTTATTTCACACATCGTGACGCCAAAACACAGGAAAAGGGCTGTATAATCAATGGGTTCTGACATCAATCAGCAAAGGGGCGTGACCGATACTGCCGTACGCACCACTTTTTGTTCAGGCCTTGGTGATTGCTGGAAAGAAAAACCTGTCACAAAATGTTTCTCTGAGTGAGAGTGACAGTTATTGGGTAACTTTGGCAGTCATGCACGTTAGTCGAGTCCACTGTCACAAGGTCTGGTCACAGTTATTCAAGCATCCTTCCTGAAGTCCAGTCACAAAGGGCAAGATGAATGATGTCAAAGGAATGCTTTGTCGTGGCCTAAACGGCTCAAGATTTCACTTAAGACGAGATGACTTCAATAGCCTAAGACTTGAGATGAGCTTACAAGGCCAAGCTCGACTGCAGCCAGTGCTGGAAGTGCAGCCACAAATATTTTTAGGCTATGTACGGTTTGACCAAGACAGAGGCTGCACTGGAAACCATGGCAAATGGTCAGACCAATATTCCAGAATTGAATTGTTTGGGGAAGGGAGGTGGCTTCTTTAAGACTGGCAACGGACAAGGAAATGAGTGGCATATTTAATCAAAGAGCAAAGGCTAGTAGTAGCATGCTGCACGTCATGCCGCCATTGTTGTTGATCAGCTGGCTGCAACTTTGTAACTTTGGTCTACTGTTTTTGTTCGACATCAACATTACGCAGTGTTAGCAGATCTATCACCGGGTACGAGCTACCCATGAATTAGTCTGGTTCCTTAAACAAATTGCCCTTCAGACTTGTGGCTGGGAATCAGTCTACTCGCTAACATTCAGGCGGTGCAGAAATAGAGGGCGCTGCTTTGAAAATTTTGAGAAAAAAATTGAGTGCACATTCAAAATCAATGCATGCGCTGACCAGAGACTGACTTGGGGGGGGGCCTCAAGCTGTGTCTCAAACTGGCTGCGGCTGACAGAAGCACATCCACCAATGGGTTGATGGTTTGAGTAGGTATATGTGTAAACTTTGAGCCACAATGACTGGACATGGCTAGGCTTAAACAGCTTCACAGTCTCCATTGCAAGGATACATCACAGTTACTCTTTTGAAAGTGCACAGCCTTAGTTTTGATGCTAAGAACAAAATGGCCTCATTAACCCTCCTTTGGTTTTACAGCACAAATGTGCA
>NW_019091420.1:844478-855042 GCF_001949145.1 Acanthaster planci
CAGCATAGGAGGGTTAAAGTGAGTATAAACCAAATAGGTTGAACGGTCTACTTCCTAAAAGTAAATTGTGGCTTTCACATCAATTAATATACCATGCACATAAATTTGTGGAAATTTGCATTAAAAATTCCAGCCCATGTACGATGACATTTTCATTTGGTATAAATCTGGTTACCGGTGTTCACTTTTACCTGTTATGTTAACCACAAAGCGGCAAGTTCCTTGGTTCCCTGCCTGGTCGGAGGCCTGAATGACGATGGCGTGCAGGCCCTCGGGGAGAGTGACGCCCGGCTGCCGTGACGACGTGATGTTGAGTTGGTTGCCAGCGTTGTCCATGACGACAGGCTGGGTCCACCTGACAATGGCCTCTGCCTTTCCCCGGGGGGCCAACAGACTGAAATCTTGCGGGCAGGTGCCATTGAAATGCGGGGCCGCAATATCTGAAACAAAAGAGAACCAACAAAGTGATTTGTATACAATAAATGACTCTGATCTGAAAAGGCGCACCGAGGGAAGATCTGGGGAAGGGGTCCGACAGGGCCATCCGCCCAAGGAGCTGAAAAGGTTATGAAAAGTAATGAAAAAGGCTAACATTTTGGTCCATTTCATTTCTCTTCCTCCAAAATGTGCGTAGAATATCCTAAAATGGAACCTCACCCTTCAGACAGGTTGCATGAAAAAATTTACATTTTTGGCCCCCCCTCCTTCCCGCCTTAAAAAATTTTGCCCCTCCCCCAAAATCTGGTGCTGGATCACCCTCTGTAATACACCCTCTCAAAATAAAGTACGTCAAAGGGGGAGTTCCGCAACAACCTCGCACCTTGGCAGAAGGGTCCGTCGTCATTGTCACTCCACTCGCCGTTTGCCAGGCACCGGTGGGTGGCGATGCCGACCAGCTGGTACCCGTCGTCACAGGAAAAGGTGCAGGTATCGCCAAAGAAGTTCTCTTGAGACTGACAGGTGATGTCGGCATGCTCTGGCGGTACTAATGGTGGGCACGTCGTTCCTAGGAGGGCCATTGAAAATTGAAGTGTAATTTTCATTTCAAGTACAAGTACACCTCTTCTGTCTCTCAATCACGCTTGCATGTATAGCTTACATTCAAATATTTGTTTTGCTTTTCTTTACCACGGTGCCCTTTTTGTTTCTAATGCTAATGACTGTTCCCATATTCATGGGCAAAACTCTGATGTCATCCTGGAATGACAACTTCAATGCTACGCTGATTTGTGCATAAAATATAATGCTCAAATTCCTCCCTCACGGCAGTGTGGGAAGAGGCTGCTAACGCGTTCCTACCCTCGCAGTCACTAAATATGCAAATTCCTTTGCGCTCGATTCTATTCACTAAAAACTTGAGAAACTGTAGTGCGGCCTCTAGGCCCATGATGCATAGCAGCACTGCCGCCGTGTTCGTTCTTCTTTTTCGAAGTGTGAGGCCCGAGCCAGTGTGGGGAGGACGGGAGGGCTGTGACTGTTTGGGTAGGTATTCCTTAATAGCAGACTCTTACCACACTGCTGAGGGAAAGGAATCCACTGCACTCAACCAACCTAAACAGTCACTAAGTACGCTGTGTGGCACCGTACCCCGGAGGAAGTTAGGCGAGGACACACTGCAAGTATTTGTGCCTGTGTGGATTGATGAGGGCTTACCAGAGAGAGGACGAGACCATTTGGATACGGTGTAGAGCCGAAGATAGCTCACGAAGTATGGGTCCTCGTATTCTCGGTGAAGAGGTGAATGTAGACACGCCAGGAAAGAACTCGTTGCAAAACTTTATTCAGAGGAGCAAGAGGATTAAAAGGGCCATAGAGTTTCTGGCATTTGTCATGCGGATACTTTGCTAAAGGATGTTGGCAAAGTATGCCACCCTAGCGGCATACATCGCGATAGGGTGGCTGCGATTAAAGTCTGTGAAGGTTAGCCATGTGGGATATAGGTGAACCAAATGGCTGAGGAAACCCGACGAGCCAGAGGTGAAGTGTTTCAGGGTAATGGCAGGAGGAGAATCATAGTACCTCTCAGCTTTGAGTCCTGAACAGAAATCATTACGAGGATTTATAGGGACAGGACAGCAAGGTTTGTAATTAGGATAGCAGGAGTACTCTATGACATTAAAGATGAAGTTGTCAGATAGGTGAGAATGAATGGGCTTTGACCAGAGGTCTATGGCGTGGATGAGAAGGACGCTGTGGTATTACTATTCAGAGGAGCCATGTATAAATGGATACCATCGGCAGACCACAATCCAGGAACGAAGTAGCTACTGGAAGTAGAAAGGCTGGCCTCACCGATATTTGTAGCAATGAGGCCTCTCCGAAGGGTTCTCGAGGACACGCCACGGGTCCCGACCGGGTATGAATTGGTAGGAACAAACACTGAGTGAATGCGCCAGGAAGAGGGTACCGGTTATCAGTGTTGTGTTGTCTGGAGGAAGCACTTCAGAAAGCTGTGACTGCAGGCAGTAGCTACGTGTTATTGCCGACTGCAATTCTGAGTTTCGAAGGAGTGAAGAATCAGCCGCTGCGTTCATCGGTGTCTTGATTGGGAGCGCACTCTGTTCATTTCACCATGAAGAGAGAACTGATTACTACTGTTGTAGGTGTATGCCGGAGGCCTGGATAAATGCGGCACCAGGGTTGAAAGGTCTGAATGGCATGAAAGAAGATATTTTCCATGTCCAATTCTGGCTGAATTGTCGGGATCTGAGGTAACAGGGAGGGGTGCACGGACGAGCAACCCTACCCTGCTGAAAAGAAAAAGGGGTCACATGACCTGAAAGAGCGGGAAACTGGTGCAGAACATCAGCAACTAAATGTTCTGTCGAGGCAAAGAGGTCAGTATTTAGCTTGTCAAATACATCTGAAGACTGACTATTAAAGTCATGTTGCAGGGCAGAGTCTGCTCTACTGGGTGAAATCTTTCTCTGACAGCAGACGCTTGTAAAGGGAGTGTTGGCTTCGGGATTCGGGTTGTCTTCGGGTTAATACCAAAGGCCAATGCTCCCAGGAATATCTGACTTGTCTGGAGAGCTAAAGTGTAGTGGAGTACGTAGGCCATGCAGAAGAAACTGTGGAAACTGCTTGTGTTATAGGCTGAGAAATAATACTGAGGAGCCCCTTGGGAAAGCCCGGCATTGCTAGATGAAAGGAGAGTGCAGAATCCACGACAGTGTGAAGTTCAGTGAATTCAGATGTCCAGGGCGTGGATACTGATTCAAATGGCGTAATCACCAAGGCAGGGCCAGCAATGGAGGGGAGCCTGCCCGCAGATCGCTGTTGACTGTTTCACGCCTGGATGCCCCCGATGATGAAGTCTCAGAAGTCAGAGGGCTGGGAGTTGGGCGTGGAAATGTTCACGCTGCCCAGACCCAGCTGGCGGGGGAAAAATTTCGCCACGAGTGCAGGGCCATTCTGCACTACTCTTGTCTGTGAGAGATGAGGGAACTGAGCGTTCGGATACAGCCTGCTCTATAGCTCAGACCCTGAAGTGGGGTGTGGCTAACCCTGGATTAGACAGGGAATGGTTCAGCCAGCAGGTGTTAGAGTGGAATCTTAAGTATATTGTGCAATGCCATCTGATCATCTGCAGACCGACTCCTGTCGGTTTATAGGGGGGAGCGGGGCTGCTGAACAAATACTGCACTACCTTGCAAGCCCCAACAGTCCCAGGGTCGCCCCGTTGACCCTATATATCTACTAGGGAGGTGGGAGACCGCAGAACGAATTACTGCACTAGCTTGCAGAACCCCCACGATCCCGGGTCGCCCCGTTGACCCTATGTAGAATACTCAGTGTTAGAGCAGCGTAGAGTCAATGTAGAGCCCATGAAAATGCACACACAGACAGAGAAAATGCCACAAAACAAAAACTACACACACTCTATCATGAAATATACATCAAGATAAGGAATATACATTTACTACAGTATGTTACGGTTGATCAATTAACTCAGGAAAGTGGAGCAAAACGGAAAACTTTAGAATTCGGAGATGCCAAAATTGACACCTCTGTTAAGAATCACGCTAAGGAAAACGAGGACAAACATGGCGGCTGTGCCACTATGCATCATGGGCCTAGAGGGCACACTACGGTTGATCAAGTTCTTGGCGAATCGGATTGAATGCTAAGAAATTTGCATATTTAGAGACTGTTTGGGTAGGTTGAGTGCAGTGGACTCTTCCGTTTTTGCTTGTCTAAATCTCCCTTTTTGGGGGGGTAATTCATTGTTGTTTGTTAACGTGCACAGCGATAAACCAGGGAGCAAATCCCTTTTTTTATCAGAAATGTTTTCAATGAGCAAACTTTGGTTTCCACCCAGAATATTCCTCAGGGGTTTTCCTCCCACCTCTGAAATTGTGACTGCTTCTCACTGTCTACTCGCTACAGGTTTCTTCAGGCCTACCGGCTACACAGTAGTGCCTTTGGGAAATCATTGGTTTCGTTACCAGAAACACCCAACAAGACAGTGAAATCTTGACAAGTCGAACCTCAAGGAAACAGGCCCAAAAAGTTAAGTTCAGGTATTAAAGTTTTGAGTTTCATAAGTAGAGTTGTATATCACTGTTATACTACTGAGCCAATGGATTCAAAATGGGCCTAACTTTTCAAGGAGGAAGTCTTTGAAGTTGACACTTTCAGTATATCCAAGTTGGACTTGGCCAGATTTCACTGTAACAGCAGTAAATAAGATTCCTGATGAAGTAAATGTCTAGTCACTGTACGGTCAATATCAGAGAACCAAATGTACACGTAGCCCGTCACGACAAAATGAGAATAAGTTGCATCCTTCTCTTTTCTATTTTGAGGGTTCAAAGTCATATTGAAATGGAGGTCAATTTGGGGGTTTTGTAATATTTGGAAAGAGCAACCCGTCTCCTATTTAATTCCAAATAGGTTGCGGGATCATATATTTAAAAATGTCATTTTCTCAGCAATTTTGATGATAACATTATTCCTGTCTGGTCTGAGATAATTGAAGTGTCGGGAACAAAGACGCAAAGCTGCCAAAATAATGTCACATTGTCACCTTATACTTCTACCCTAAGTGTTCCATGTACATGCCATTGGAAAGCTCTTTTTCTGCTGAATGCAAAAGTACCAATATCTCAATTTTTGAAAATTCCAACTTTCAGCCCATTTTGTGGTGACAAGTCACAAATGTTTGATAAACAAAGGCAATCTTTATAGTTGAGGCTCTTACGTTGACACTGCAGGTCACTACCCGACCACTGAGCACTGTCCATGCATATCCGCTGCTCCGACCCACGGATGCGCTCGTAGCCCACTTCGCAGGAGAATCTGCATTGGACCATGAAGTGATACGGCGGGGTACATTCTCTGAGGACGTTGGGCAGGGTGTCCGGCTCATCACATTCAATCACTGAGTCAGGCGAAAGATAGGGAACAAGTTTGAGGGAAGAAATCAGAATTAGAAGGGCGGATTTGCCGCTGACAAGCCAGGCAGCGCAGGGGCCTTTGGGCCGATAATCTTCATTGGTTAATAAGCCCTGAACTGCCTAAAATAGGAGGTGATTACTACTCAGACGAGTCAGGGTACAAGACGGCTGGTTTTGGTAGCTGATTTTAACTGTTCAAGTCTTCTTCCACTCTGCCATGAAAAAGTATACCGCACTTTTCATTTTTTATATACAGAGATACATACAGTAAACTCCGGCTAAGCGGGCACTCTCAGGACTCAAGAAATTATGAGGACTTATGCGAATACCGACTTGTGTTGTAAGTCGTCATTTTGCCGACTTACACGTACACATGTATTGCCTATGTACCAATTGCACTAATTCAATGACTTTGATTTACCCTGATTTATTTCTACCTTCATGGTTGATCCCAGCAAATTCGTTCTCGATTATTATCCTTACGGGCTGCAAATTCGATAATTGATCATGTGCCCCCAAGGACGAAGCAAGGACGGCAAGCCACTCGCATATTACATCACGACTCGACAGTGCAGTACGTACATGTACATGATATAGTTACGGTTCAGAAAACATTTACTCATCCGCACACGCATCGGTTAAGTTTGTTCAATAAGGCGACCCCCAAAATGGACGGAGTGCATGCATGTAGCACTAGAAGGGTTACCGGTATTGATGTACTCATGCTGGCTGATTATCAACCACGGCCTGTGCTGCTAATAAACAGACATCAGTCAAGCAGTGTGGGGCTTGTCACTTGACACTTCTTGGCAACCACGGTGAAGGAAACTGATACCAAGGACAATTTTTTTTAATGCCAACTTAACAAAGGAATTTTTGTGAAAAAGGGACCAAGAAAAACATGCCGACTAATATACGAAATGACAACTTATAAATGCCAACTTAGAAATGAAATTTTCAATGGAAATGCATTACAGACGATCGGGACTTTTGTCAAAAGGCCGACTTAGATGGTATGACGAGTTGCGCGATGCCGACTTAGTCGGAGTTCACTGTATAAACAAATAGACCCAAGACAAAATATGAAGTATGTAGAGGAACAAAGGAACATACAAACTAATGGGCAAATGCGAGCTTCTAAATATGTCCGTCGGCAACAGAGCATTGGGCTTTTCTGCCTCCTGAAACAATGCTAAACATGAGCTTTGCCTTAATGTTTGCAATACAAAACGTTTTGAACTAATCGGACATTTTTTCTTTAGGAGATATATATAGTGTTTCAAGAGGTGTAAAACTCAGGCCGCGTCCGAAACGGGATTCAGGCCGCCTCCGAAACAGGATTCCAGAGCTACGGCTAGGTCTATTGTCTGCGCGTCTCCACGCATTTCCGATGGAGTGAAGACCTAGACCTAGCTCTAGGCAAGAGATTCGGATGCAGCCTCAGTCAGCTCAATCTGCCCTGAGCTGACGTGCAACCCCAATCAGTGAAAGACAGATGGTTACAACCAGGTTCTTGAACGCATTCTACGTGTACGCAAAGACCATACATTCCAGAATAAATTTGTTGCGCGTACTCAGCGTGCTCCGCCTCAAATGCGCATATACTTGCGCACCTATGCGGTGAGTTGGTACCAAAAGGACCATCCGTTTCATTTACAAACACCCCCTCTTTCGTTCCGCTTGGAGCGGATTATGGTGCCAAAGTTACGCTGTTGAAAAACGTGCACAAATCGATGGTGAAAAATTAAATATTCAAAATTCCATGATGAATCGCATGATAACGTCATCACAACGTCATTATCTGCAAAAGACCTTTGCTTTATGTTCCCTGACTGAGTAAAGTTTCAATGTTATACGACTTTGTTTAATGCCCAAACTGCCCATGAGAAAAACCGCATTGAAAGTCTATGGGATTTGAAATAGAAGACCAAGGAAAAGAAAAAATAAAATAGGAAAAACACTGCCTTTTCTGCACTTTGGATAAAAGCCAACAAACAAGCAATGAATACAGGAACAAAAGAACAAAACAGTGATCCAATGGGACTCAAGGACAGAAGGAACCCAAGGAATGAACAAAGATATGAACTGAAACAACCATGGACAAATGGAAGGAATAACCAACAAGGAACAAACGAATATTAAACAAGGGACTTAAGAGAGAAAAAGAAATGTAAATAATGGAGATACCGATGGACAAGGATGGGAGTAAATGAAGATAGTTGAAGCGACAGGAAATAAAGAACAACAGAGGAAAGAACAATAAACAAACGAACTGATGGACATTTATGACAAATGAACCCACAGACAATCAGACAAAAGCATGAAAAGACATGAAAGTATTTTTACAAAATAAATGGAGGGAGATGAACTAGGGCCATGCCAATTACTCAAACATTTTGAAATTCAATCAATTAAATATCAGAATATTTATAATCAGAATAAAACATGAAAATCAGGGTCATTCCATGAAGTTGGGACACAATTTGTGACGGTGTCCATTGTTACATGGGTTCCGTAAAAATGAACAGCTATTTCCCTGCAGGTGGATTTCAGATTATACATCTTGCAAGGCTGAATACAGAGATGTGTTATTTTTACAGAGTAAATGATCTATTGAACAGGTCAAAACAGGTGGTAAAAGTTACCGATGTAAAAAGGACACCGTCACAAATTGTGCCCCAACTTCATGGAATGACCCATCTATGAAATAAAAAAGGGAAAAAATTCAAGTTAGTTTCTACTGCTGGAGGATCTGGTACAACCAGGTATGTGCATATTCAACTGAATGGCAGGTGGAAATACTCAAACAATCAACTATCCAAACTGACTCAACCTCAGGATGAACTGATGAACCTATGGACAGACGAACTGACAGACTGACCAAGGAACAGACCGACACTACTCACACCGACAGCTGGCCGGGTCGCCTGTCCACACCATACTGCCGTCGTCCTCTCGCAAGCAAACTCGCTGACGGGAGCCGTGCAAGGCGAAACCCTCGTTGCACTGGGTGACGCAGACGGAGCCCAGGTGATGGGTGCAGCTCTCAAAGTAGCCGTTGATTGGGTGTCCCAGATAGGCACACCTCAGGACTGGCACATTGAAATAAGGCCAAAAAACCCATAAATGGCAGTCTGATTATGACTGGGAACCAGTCTGGCTTTGGCATAAAAAAAAGCCAAGCTACCCTCGGGCAAAGTGAGGGGCCCTTAGCCCGTTTGAATCCTTTGCTTTGAACAGGCACTCCACTACCAGCCTCTGCTCTGTCCTGGGCCACTGTTCCCACCGACTTGATTGGACTTATTCCCTCTGGGCTTAAAAGGGAACCTGAGGAATGCAGACAGATGTCACCCACGACTGTAAAAAGCAAATGCTTTGATGTCATCTGTGTTGCGGGTGCAGGAAATCTCTGAATGTTTTCGTCTAGCGCACGGGGTCGAAAAAAGACAGGTGCACTAAGGACTAAGCTACTTCATCACGGTCCCAATGGTGGCTAAACAAATGCAAACCAATGGGCGGGGGCAATGTATGCAATCATATGCAGGCAATACGGGTGATTACAATAGTGCGCCAACAAGAGCTTAGAACACGTTTGGCCAATCATAACGCGTGAAAGTTGTCGACCCTTTCCAAACGCGCGTTGGGTCGACAAATTTCGTACATTGTGATTGGCCAACGTGTTGCAAACTCTTGGTGGCACACTACTGCTTTCCACTGAATTATTTCCCCAGGGTTTTACCTGTGACCTCGATCATGAAGGTGCAGATGGCGGCATTGCCGGCCCCGTCACTGGCGTGGTACGTGACCGAGTGCCGGCCTTCGGTCAGCAGCAGGGGCTGGCGGACATTGGTGCTGAGCGTGGGCGCCTGGCCCGAGTTGTCCCGGGGCTGCGGCTCGGGCCAGGTGGCGTTGACCGCCTCATAGCCGGACGGAGCGGTCAGGTTGAAGCTGGCAGGGCAGGAGGTGCCGAAGTCGGGCGGAGAAACGTCTGCAAAGTGGAGACGGTGTGAAAGTCAATTTATAGGATCCCATAGAACCCACTCCCAACCCAGCGATAACATACTCATGCTTAGGGTACCTTGATTATAATCATTTCTACTTAAAATAAACTTTCTCAACATTCTCACTGGGTCAAGGGGTTGAGTGACACACAAACCAAGCAATTCATGCATGAAGTGAACCGGTCAAACATTAACTAGCACTTGTCAAAAGATTTAAGTAAATGTCTTTTCAAAAGGGTACCAGTTGCTGTAGGGCGTAAAACAAATGTAATTGGTCAAAGCAGGATCAAAAAGTTTCAAAATCCTGACTGTGATTGGCCAATATAAAGCTAAACTGATACTCATGATTACAGTCCAAGAAAGAGACTGATTTTCACGGAATGGATACACGACCATTTCTTTATCTGGTACACTTCATTTTTGCAAATAAATTTATTCTCAACCTTCAAGGCAGCCTAGTTCAATGCACAAACTTGCCCATAGTCTCCGATCTGAGTCAAAGGACTCACCAACGCAGCTGGACTGTCGGTTGGCATCCGTCCACTCCCCGTTGGCCTGGCACGTGTGGGACGCGACGCCGTTCAAGAGGTAGCCTTGGCGACAGAGGACGTGGCAGGTGGTGTTGTAGGGGGAGGCAAGTTCAGGGCATGTCCCTGGCATGAAGATGGCACCGGGGAGGGTCTGGAGTGCTGGGCAGGTGACAGCTAAGGGACAGAGATCCAACGTCATATCAGATACCCAAAATTCGTGACAGACGTCCCCAACATTTGACTTTGTTTAATGACGTTATTTCAACCTCTTCTCTCAGTTTTGTTTCTTAAGCATTTCATTCACCCCTGTTTTTATTCATCGATATTTTTTAGGGGGAGGGAAGTTTACCCCTCCCCCCACTTGCCACGACCATGGGGGCTACGCCAGAATGGGAAACAGGCACTCTGTCCCGACACAACCCTTAACTAGAACGGCAAAGCCGCCATGGCTCGCTGCTTGATATGAATTTGAGATGGATAGGATGGATATCCACTAAGAGACATCCAAGTTGAACAAATATGGTTGCTAAATTAAACGAGAAAATACTATCCATTTCCTACTCTGCCCCCTCCCCATCATCCTATCCATCTCCTACTCTTCCCCCTCCCCATCATCCTATCCATCTCCTACTCT
>NW_019091420.1:857389-905519 GCF_001949145.1 Acanthaster planci
GCAATATCAGGTCAATGGTCATCTTAACTGCGAGGCACCGTAAAGTGCCAAGTACAAATGCCCTGCTGTTTCCCCCAAGGGATACTGCAAATCCCGAGGTTGCCAAATTGACTTAACGGTGCAGAGTTTTTGACTTGAGTTTGCCATCCAGTCCACACATTTCGACTACTTACGCTCGCACACGGAATCGGTGGCCACGTCCCAGAATCCATTTGGGCCACAGCTGATGCGGCTGTCACTCGGCTGGTACCCCGTGTCGCATTCCACGTTGCAGGTGGAGCCGGGGAGGCGCTGGCAGTCGGCCTGCACTCGGCCGTGTGGGAACGTGGCCCGGCACTGGATGACTGGAAGTTGGGCACAAAGTAAGGCCGAGTCAATGCCGTACTTCAAATATTCAAATATCTGACCTTCCATTTGAACCAAATATTCCGATTTAATAATGAATGAAACTTCCACACACTAGCAGAAACAGTTATGCATGTTTTGTGTAGTGCTCTATATCACTGCCTCGTCACATTTCAGGATAGGTGTTAATAAAGATGGCACCAGACCACTCAAACTAATGACTTAACCAGCACGCTGACTGTATCCCTATGCTTGTAAGAACCTCTCTGACTGACAAGAACGGGACCTACTTCCAGAGCAGGATATTCCATCCTGGGCCAGGGTGCTCCCATCACGACAAGCACAGGTTCGGCCGTTGGGAGTCGGCAAACACAGACTGGAACACCCACCATTGGCTAAGCCATCGATGCACGCATTGGAAACTGAAATTTGATAAAGAAAATGAAATAAAAGTGACAGTACTAAGACGGTCAATATGAAACTCCTGCTTTCCGAGAGCATGTGCCTGCGAGACAGCAAGACAGTCACAGTGACCCTTCACTTAGAGGGCAACGGAGGACACAACAGCTGACGAGCTGCAAAAACTCGGACAGGAGTGAGTTTGAGGGTGAGTCGCAAGACAACTAGGGCTATGCCGAATATCCGAATAAACGAATCAATTGTCGAATATTTGAACATTATTTTTCAAATTTGAATATTCAAATGCAAAATTCATGAAAAGGAAAAATTTCCTTTTGTTGTAAATGAGAAAAATTGCATTATGGAGGCTTGTTTCAAGCAGATTCAAATGAAAAGCGTCAAGAATCTTAAAATTTTAAAGAAAATTATTCATGAAAAGGAATAGAAATTTTCTTGTTCATCTCTTAAATCTTACTAAATCTTGGATGGAGATACTCCTAGATGTGAGAAGCTATTATATTGATCATTGTATACAATTGTGTGCATTATTGCAACTGATTTTGTATATGGTTTGTTCATCAACAATCGGCCGGTCGGTGCGAATGAATATTCGGATATTCGATCAAATTGAAGGTTGAATATTTGAACAGTGAATTATTCGAATCGACTCAGCCCTAAAGACAACAGGCGAGAACTCAATTTCACATCATCAACATTGCTACTTAAATGATGGCCTTCTTTGGCCAGTAAACTTCCAGATCTAGCCAATGGGAATGATTCTTCAAATCACAAAAGATATGGGAACTTTCTTTGACACTGTCAAAGCGATCAAAATCGTCCAGCAGAGTGCTTGCATACGACTTTGAAATTTCGAACTTCCTTCACGCCAAAAAATTTACTCTCAATTTGCTGGTACCCGCTGCCCTTTTTCATGAATGGAAACCAGTTTCTACTGATAACAAAATGAGCTGGTTCGGTATTTCTAAAAAGGTCAGGTCGTTTGACAACAAAAGCACCTGACATAACGTGAGTTCGAACACTTCCAATAAGTACAAGTTGGTGTATGGTCACGCTGACAACGCCCACCTTACACACGCATATGATGCTCTCCAATGACCTTTTCTTTTGAGCGTGCAACTAGCTCATTGTCAAATCTTACACACTGGCTTAGAGAGGTTTTTTTCACGACGGGCCAAAGACACTTCAGGAAGCGGACCGCGTCCATGGAGGTGCAGGCAGTTTCGAATCTGTGTATTTCTGTTGGCAATTTCATGTATGCCTGAACATTAAGAGATGTCGAAGGCGCGCGCATTTCTGCGTACATCTGTGTAAATTGAACACTGACCGTCAGAAATCATGTGACTGAGAATCCTCTGTTGTCAGATCTTGTGAACTGTAGTTGTCTAAACTTGTGCACTGTCGAGTCTTGCACCCTGAATTGATCGAGAGGATTTCACACTCATGAGATGGAAAGCAACAGAGAAGATTGGTGGTGGTCACTCACATGATGAGTAGTCCTGCCGGCTGTACGCAAACAGCCCGTTCAGCCGGGCAAAGTCGGCTGGTCCCGCTGTGCCGTTGTTGGCGCCTGTGGCCTTGTCGGCCCTCATCAGGGCCTTACTGGCCCAGTCGGACCAGTAGATGTGGGGGCCGTAGAGGGCAATGCTGAAGGGGTGAGCGGAGGGGCCCAGGTCCACGAGGATTCTCCGGGCCATCGTGGCTAGATCCAGAACTTCGATCTTGTCTGTCTGGGCGTCACACCAATACAGCTTATTAGCTGTTGTTTTGTAAAAAAAGAAAACGCCATCAAGTTACTCAGCGGCCACTCAGAGTTATGAGAGATTTACTTGAAACCCAATACTAGATTTGCATAATGACCCTCTGAGAGGTGCAATATATTAATACAGTATAAGAAGGTATGAAGGTTCGACGGTTGCAGGACCAAGGGGAAACTTGGCTTTTGATCATGAATATGCATAAGGTATGGTAACATGTAACATTAAAGTGCTATGGAAAAGGCTTCAAATATTTTGACATCTAAGGTTTTGGAGGCCGACTGGCCACCCAAAAGCCATTATACAACAAATTTCTCTTCTAAAAATCAACACGAGAGAAGTAATGGGCAATTTCTTTCCACGACCAGATCGGTGGATTTCGGAAACACGCGAGCTCAAATTTTGTGTTTTATGTTAGGCTGATGACATCATTTGGGAGAAAGGCACAAAAGGCATGCTTAAAGCATGCATGAAGATAAAAGTAAACAGACATTGTTGTGGCCCAAATGCATTAACATGAGGAGTTTTGATGACATTGCAGAAAATCCACAGTATTATGCATTAATCTCAAAGATGTATAAACCTGACATCTTATTCTTAGCGGGTCAAAATACGTGTGAGATTTGTTCCGAAATGGAGTACTAGACGTTGAAGATTGAGAGGAACATATTTTTCGTGGCATACATGTGAGAGAGCACTCGTGTTCATGTGCAGCGCGGCAACAGACTATTCATAGGATAACAGGGTCAGAGACTCAGGGTAGGCGACAGTACCCAGACCTGAATCTTGGGCTGAATCACGGGCTACCTTGTAATGTGTGCACACATGTGCAGCTTCTAGAAAAGACAGCAACCCATTTGTGGGCTTGTTTATTGACGAGTCTACAATGTCCAATGTGTCGAAGAAAAACCAGATAAACTCATACAGGATTCTTCGCGTGAAAGTGAGCGGATTCGATTCCTGTGAAAGTAACCATTTCGTCATCGATGAAGGAGGACGACGGCATGGAACCTGGCAGTGTTGCGGGGCTGCTGTTGCGGTCCCAAATCAGGCCGCAATCCAGCAACACAGCACAGCCGTCACCGGCAGATGCAACACAACACGGGCAGTCGGCAATTAAGGCTTATGCCTCACTTTTCTCAATTCGGAGTCCTCAAAACCCCTTGGCATATTATTTTTATCTGCGACAAGCGGGAAGGTTTAAAGTCAACCCTTAATGTGCTGTCTGGGAACGATCGATTCTACACGTTATTGCACAGAAACGGAGAGACCAAGTCTCAGTGTATAAGATTCCTGTCCGAAACTACAAACTGCACTAGACCGAGGTATGTTTGACTTTATGACAAAAACACCACAAATCTTGCACTTAAACTTGATGGATGGAACAATCAACATAGTGGACAAGAACCGCGCAAGAACATTGGATTTTGAGCATACCTACACCACGAGATTTGCGTGCAAGATACACACCGTCTACAACCATATCTCCTAGTGGCATTTAGGGGTCACCAGCATATCATCATAAATACATAATGAGCCTTTTTAAAATTAGCGAAAAAGGGACTCACGGAAGCCCATTTTAGGGAAATTTTTTCAGCCATAAATGAGAAACGTGTTCCATCATTTCTTGTTGATTTTGAAAGATGGTCTTGTCAGTTATTGTTTAAAGGTTATAATTGGGGAGAGAAGGTTTTCTTTTCTGTACCCCTTTAAAATATTGCACTCTCAGATCAATCAAAAACCAGCAAGTGGTGCCTCAGAAATGAAACAGAGAGACAAAGGAGTTTCAGATACATAAGCCTGATTTTTTGGACTATTATACAACTTTCAGACAGACAAAATATTAATAAGATTTCAAATATTTCAAAATCCACTCTGAAGAATTTCCCTCCATCAAAAAGGTGCGGTGTGAAAAGAAAATCAGTTTATCGTGTTGGAGGTTTATTACAAGTTGCTGAGGATGCCATCATTACGGAGTGAAGAAAGGGTTGCCGTGGTCAAGTCCAGTCAAAAACCCTTAGAGGTCACTACAAATTCATCTCAAGTTATCAAGTCAAGTCACAAGTTACATGTATTCCAGTGGATCGTTACACTAGCCTTTTTTCTCCACGGTTCATCCCTTCTCACTTGTGACTGGCCTTGAAGTGCGACTTGAAACTGACTTGCGAGGCGACCTTTGAATGGACTTGTGACCTGACAACGGCAAAGATGGTCCATCGCAACCTGCCATGGACTGGCATGCCATGTAAGGAGAATAGAAATTTTTGTAATTGTTTCATGCACAAAAAAAAAGACAAAAAAATTGGCCCGATGAGCCAAACTTGCTCGGAGTGGTCTTCTTTTCTCTTGGCCTGGATCATACTCAGACACACATCCTACTAGCGTACCTTGGAAGTCAAGAACCAGTCCGTTCGGCCAGCCAAGCGAGGTGTTCGCTAGCACCATCCTGTTGGTGCCATCCATCCATGCCCTCTCAATCTTGGCTACTCTGCCCCAGTCGGACCAATACAAGAGCCTGTTTGGGAAATAAAAAAAACCTGTCGGGGTAAATGCCCTAGTTGAAGATGAGGTTCAAGGTAAACTTTTACTTAAATCCATACCCAAACGTTGTGGCAGCGGCTGAACATACAGGTGTCTATGGTAGCCAAGGGCTGGTGGCTGAAACCATTTCCCATAGATACATGTGACACATCAAGCCGTAGCCACTTGATTTGAACAAAGAGCTTTATTAAATTACATCGAACGCAAACTCGCTATGCGTTTATGCACAAACCTGTGAAAAGCTCAAAAATATGTGAACAGCTTTAGCATATCTGAATATTTTATTCTGAATTAATGCATCGAAAAATCTGATGCGTCAAAAACCCACACACACACTCAGTAAATGAGCCTTTTTGTTTTGCTCGGTGAACACAGCTCTGCGGTCTGACTACTGGTCCAGTTCCAATTTTTACCCGTTGCCGGGGTCTGCCAGGATCGCCCGTGGGTGCTCTATGTCTGTCCGGACCAGGATCTTGCGATTGCTGCCGTCCAGGTGGGCCACCTGGATGCTGGGTAGCCCCATGTCGGTCCAGAAGAGGAGGCGAGAGGTGGCGTCGATTGTCATGCCATCGGGTGCTGCGGGGAGGAAAGGTCAGAGATCAAAGGTCAGAAAAAAACAAGACCTATTGTCAGTTCGTATAATAATGGGAAACTCAACTGGTGTACTTGCCGTAATTTGAGATTTGAAACTTTTCATGGTGACAGTGGCAAGTCAAAGTAATAGGTATGTGATGGTACCATGCCAAAAATATCTCTTTTGTGAGCGTGTGTGGTTCTAAAAAGAACCGGAGAGTAACCTTTGGTTCTTATCAGAACCACACACACTCACAAAAGAATTAACTACTGTAAACTCAGACCGACGATCTCCACTTTAGATGAAGAAGTTATGTATTTATAGCCACTTAGCTCTCGACCAAAATGTATGTAGTTACTCAAAAAAGTGCACTTAGCAAGTCCATGAAACTGGCTTATATTTTTTTTGCTTGACTTTTGAAAGTTTTCCTTGGAGGATTTCCTTCACTTACTTTCCACGTGTTCATGCGTGAACAAAATCTCTTGGGAGCCGTTGGAGATGTAGGCTCTGCGTATGGTGTTCTGCACAACGTCTGACCAGTACACCTGGGCAACAGTTGACGAACGGGAGAAAATAACGTCCATTGAGGAAAGGTTTCGCATCACTAATACAGTTTTTTAGGAACGTGACGATGTAGAAGTTCTCCGGGCATTAGGAGAAAGACAATGACATTCATCACAAGCCCTCTTTTCTAAATATTACATTTACCAAAATGTATTTGGGAGGTGTGTGGGGGGGGTATTGAACTAATTCTTCCGGAGTGGGAACTCCTCAATTTCCCCCTTGAATCAACCCTGCCCAAAGTTCCGTGACCCTCCTGTGAACCACTTGTGAACTTTTGGTCCTTACGAAGCTGATTTTGAAAAAGTGTTGTATTTCCAGATAATCTGAGAAGTCTCTGGGAAGTTTAATTTATTCGCTTTTTATTTACAAGTATTCGTCTGTGTTTCTGACGTACATTTTATACTATGTCCAGTGTTTTCAATACACTGTTTGGAAAAGATCTGGGCTCATCAAATCTCTTAGGTGTGAAAGACGTGCTGGCCAAACGTTTAATAGTGGTGTCTGAAAATTTCACTAAAACATTTAACGCCTTCACTGTGCACTCCCAACCTTACCTGTGCTGTGACCGGGTCGAAGGCCAGAGCCACCGGGTTTTCGATGGTCCTGGTGTCCAGTTGAAGGGCTGTGTATGGCAGGTTTGGGTCCGATACGTTAAACTGGAAGATGCTGTGCAGGTAGGTGTCAGAGGCGAATAGGAAATTGTCGTACAGAATGTCTGGAGATCGAAGAACAGCACGGGGTCTGATTATATTCAGCAAAAATTAGCAGGGAGCCAGTTAAAAGCAAATACATCTCACATGAAGTTTTAGCTGGTTATCCATTCTTGCTATTGAAACAAACTCTTCTCTGTGCTTTGCAAATTTTTTTTGTATTTGGTTGGCCTTAGGAATTGGGTCCAGGAATACTCGAAAGATGCTGAAAAGGAAAAATCTGCTGCTATGGCAAATGACGTGAGACAACATGACTCAAGTTGAAAGACGAAATGAGAGAATTCACGAACTCAAATTGCTCAAACTATTTGTACTTCACCAAATTCCTTTCAGTGCAAGATTCGCACTCAACTGAATGACACTCACTCCTCAGCCAAAATGATCTAGAATCTCACACTGGTCAAAATGAATGACATTCTTTGTCCTCCAGAGCAAACAGGCCAAGTGACTCATGACTCATGACTCGTATTCTAGACAAAGCTCAACTGAGTTAACCAAAACTTACTCAGAAACTCAGAGAGATTCAAACCAATAAATAACCTTATAGAGCACCTATACCCATAAACTAAAAGTGACTCACAATTCACTCTCCAAGCTGAGTTTACTCTCAACGTACTGACTCAAGACTTGCGTTCAAAACAAAGTTAATCATGAGTTTGAAAATATGACTTAATAGCAGAAATACACCAACATTTGATGTTATTTTCATATTTATGTCATTTTAAAATACTGTTACACTTTTTAATACATTTGCGATCACACATTTACTGAGCATTTACTGAGCATGTGAAAAAAACACAAATGAAATTGACAACCTAAAATACAATCATTTCAACGCCGAGAATAATTCTTGAACACAGTGGTTATCACTGACCCAAGGCAGGAACGCAGGCACGGTTATCAGTGTGTAGCCGGTACCCGGTACTACATTCGCAACGCATACCGCCTGTTGATATCGGTAGGCAGAGGTGCTGGCAACCACCGTTGTCTTCACACACACCTAGCAAGGATAAAGACCAAGAGCACAAGCGACAGAAAAGTTCCCCAGTGAGCGACCTTTCGTCATTTTACAGCTTTCCAAACCAACAATTCTTCTGAATCAAGAAGTATTACTTTCATGACAACAGCTTCTCCTGTAGAGGAAGCAGTCTGGTCTGAGAGTCATTACGGTTCGTTGTTTCCATTAGCCTATCAAAGAGCATGGGTGACCTCATACACTGTTGACAACTAAAGCGTGCCTAGAATGTACACGCACAGATGAGGAATTCTTCCATCGCAAAATGTTGGAGGTCGGAGAGCAAAGGTTGCAAAATACTTTGGGTTGGCACAAAAAGCTATTTGCAAGTTAAATTTGAATAAAATCTGGTACACTGAGTAATGTGATTACACATAAACATAACAATTTGAATTCCCCAGACTAAAGACACTGTTGCTATACCTCATGATTCAGGACAAGCTTTTGCATAGCGACCACCATCTCTGGAATGGACTGGTTCCTTTGTGCCCTTCTTATCCATTGAGAACAGTGTGCTTGTTGCAAGGCGTCTTTTATGAAACTAAGCAAAAGCTTGCCCCGGATGACGAGGTATACCAACAGGGGTTTTAGTACGGAGAATTCAAGTTTTTCTATGCACGCAAATTTAAATAACTCAGTGTACTAGATTTGGGCCAAAAAAAGGCTTATTTGGTTGGACCTACTGTCAGAGTCTGGCTGCCGGTCATCGGAGTAGACTCGCACGCCATACACGGTCTCGTTGCTGACGCTGTGGCTTTGGACAATGCGACGGTTCTCCGTGTTGATGGCATGCAGGCCGTTGAAGGTGTTCCACTCTGTCCACAGGAGGTAGTCCTAGCACATGGATCAAAGCAAAAAGTCTCTCACGTACACGTATGTCCCTGAGCAAGCCATTTTGCCATGATTATCCTTATCCTTAATGGGCTCCATGCAACAACAAGCCCAATGATTCAAAAGGGAAACAAGCAATTGAGGAAACTTGAGCATCTACTGTCACCGTGTCCCAACGATCACGCGTATTTTTCGGTGAAGATGTTCCACGTTTGTGCACATTCCAGCAAAACTGTGCTCCCAGGCAAAATTTCACATCAAATCATCAAAATATTTTGTGCATTAAAAGCCTTGTTCCACCCCATCAGCGGCTACATCTGTCCATCTACGAAGGGACAAGAGATGGCGAGTTGTTACATAGCGACAACATCCCGTGTGGTGCGGAAAAAGCATACCCTGCATGAAGAGATTCGTGCGCCTTTAATGCGGCACGCAATGCGGATAGAATAAAGGTTTCCATTGTGCTTCGATCACAGGCATGAGCTCAACTGAAATACCCCTCTCCTTTGCCGGCGTGGGGGGCGCCTCCAGTCAGAGTCCGATGTCAACACGCATCAACGACTGGTGAAAACCCAAACCTGGCTCTGGACACAAGATTTGAAAGTAGCTTTAAACTCTTTCTGTATCTCTTTTTAGATGGATCCCTTGACTCGTACCTTGTGTAGGTCAATGTCAAAGAACTGGGCATGGTCACGGGCGTACAGGCGCGTTCTTCCGTTCCCTTCAAAGTCCATATGCTGGATGGAACCACTCACGCGATCAGCGTAGTAGATCCTAAAATTATGAACAAATAAGAGCCCACTCTTTACCAATATGTCAATATTGAAATATTCAGATTTCCCCCGAATACTTGTTACAACAAGAGAGGGACTTTGGGACACGTCAAACGTCAACACATTCAAAAATGGATTTTTGCCCTGCCCGATGTGTATATTTTTTAACACTGTATACTCAGTGTATGCCCCCGAAGGCTTGTGTGAAAAAACCACAAGTGTACTCGGGTGGGACTTGAACCCACAACCTCCTGCTAACGAGTGCATACACATCGGGCAGGGTAAAAATCCCCCCCCAAAAAATCCAAAATTAATTTACATCTCCCCAGCGCAAATCCATCTTTGAAATACACATTCAAAAGTGGGTTAAAAATCCGTCATCTGACAAGTTGAAGTGATCAGTGGTTAATATTCAAATCATTAGGCCAAAAAAAAAGAGAAATAGTCTGTCTCCGGTTAGACTGATCTTCCGGAATTGACGCGGCGATGCAGGATTTTTTTTCTCCTCCTCCAGGGTTGGATTGTACAGACCACTGCAGACACAAGTTGAGTCATGGGACTAGACCAGCTTTATTAAGGTTATCAGCTGGCCAAAATCAACTTCCTGTCCATAGTCTGCCGTCATCGTTCAACATTGATCTCGTCATGATCTATCGCCCTGAGTAAAAGATCGAGCTACCCGCAAAAATGTTGAAGCAGTGCAGCAATAGAGGGTGCTGTCGCAGTTCTCCCAGAGAACAAGAAAGCCTTGACGCGTGCGCTGACCAGAGACAAAAGAGTTTTGTGGGGATCTGAGCAAGGTGAATATTCAAATATTTGGCACAGCCTTTATAAACTTTCAACAAAACATGCACTGATTATTAGGTTGAACATGTAGCATTTTCAGCATTTTACTTTCTTAGGTTTGAAAATATGGTGTGCAATGATTTTTAATGGGATAACAGAGCATGTGAACCAGTGAGATGGAACTCATACATCTTCATTGGCTACCATTGATTTTTCAAAGAGTACATAAAGGAGGGACAGAGAACCAGCCGACTTTATCTCTGATAATTTCCCTGCGTGCATTTTCAACTGTATATAGAAGGACAGCATATGTGAACCAGCCAAGTAGTCCCACTTTTTAACTGGTTCCTGCTCCTTTTTTTAATGGACAGACTGAGAACCAGCTGACCTCATTGACTGATTTGATGATCTCCTTATATGTGTTCTTGAATGAAAACATTAGAACACTGCATGTGGACCAGCTACTTCTCAGTGCCCTCCAGGGCATGTCTGAACACCGACCATTTGTCAACCGCTGCTCCATTTTGCCTGGTGCCCAGGATATATTTTGTGCACGGGTTACCAGGGAAAATCAACCATTGGTTGGCAAATGGTCCACACTTGAACTAGTCCTCCAACTGCCCCTCATATTTAACTACACAGTGCCCTCCTTAGTTTTCCAAACGGGGTGGACACTAGATACGAATCGGTGGCTTACCGGTCCTCATCAAAATCAATGGACAGGCCGTTGAGTCCGTTGAAGTTCTCCAAAATGACACGACGGTCACTGCCGTCCAGGCTGGCTCGTTCGATTTGGCCTGGTGGTCCAAACTCAGTCCAGAACATCAGCCTGGGAGGACAAAATAGTGAAACATTTTTGACAACTTGGAGACTTGCCTGTTCTGTTGGAGAAGCTGCGTCACAGTTTTCACTCTTAAAATATATTTTTAGATTACAACTGCACTGATCATGAACAAGATTTCGTGGAATATGTGATAGATGCATGAGCATGAAGGCCATTTTTAGTAGTGCATTATTAGATTGAGGCTGCATCCGAATCTCTTGTCTAGAGCTAGGTCTAGGTCTTCGTTCCATTGGAAATGCGTGGAGACGCGCAGACAATAGACCTAGCCGTAGCTCTGGAAGCCCGTTTCGGACACGGCCTTTTTTTGCTTGCTTTACTTTTTTTCACAAAGCTAGGTATTTCATTGAGCTGCATTATGGCTGTAAATGGATTACAAATTGGTCGACGCTGAAAGTGGTGAAAAACAATTCTTACAAGTGATCAAGATCCAGAACTGAGGCACTTACTGTTCATTCTTAAGTTTCGTAGTACGTTTCGCGAGTCTACAAACATACCAAGTTTCAATGAAATTTGTCATTGCCTGGCTGATGCCTTACCTCCGTCCCGCATGGATGGCAATGCTCCTTGCTTTCAGCACGTTGTCCTTCACAAGGATGCGTCTGTTGCTGCCGTCGTAGCGAGAGACTGATATGTGGTCCAACACGGAGTCTGTCCAGTACAAGTTCTGGCTCAGCCAATCAACAGCAATGCCTGCAAGAGAAGCCCAAACAGTTTGTTCTGAGACCTTTGACATGCACCCACAAACATAATGGAAAAGCCATTTTTGTCAAGATTTTTTTTTCCTTTTTTCTTGTTCTTCTCCACAACATCCCGTTGACTTTTTTGCATGTTTTTTGTTTCAGGCGCTTTCTTTATTTCTAAGACTCGCATATTAATCAAACTTAATAGCGTATTACCAAATACCCTGTCCACGGATAAATGACCTCATGATGACATCATCACTGGTCACATGACATGTTTTCAAAATTGAAATGTGGTACATAGTCAAGCTGGGAATTATGATGTGTGTAAATTGGAATGACATCATGTCATCACAACGGTCACAAGCATTTTTTACTTCAGTAATACGGGCGATTCACAATAGAGCCCCTCCAAGAGTTTGCAACACGCTGACCAATCACATTTGGAAAGGGTCGACATATTTCCTGCATCGATTGGTCAATGCGTTGCAAACTCTTGGAGGCGCACTATTGGGAATCGCCCATAATGTTCAATGAAAACTGTTTCCCTTTCAGGGGCTACGGTTACTGAACTACACCACAGATTCAGTTATTCAGACATCTGGGTATACGGATATCCATCACAACCTTAACGGTAAAAGCTCGCCTGACATGACCTGACAGATCTGTCTGCGATTTTTAAGAACCTGTACCTTCCGCGCTGCCGACTCCGCCGATGACCAGCTCCACCGAGGCCCCGTCGACCAGCCGCACGCTCTGAATAGTCTTGTTGACAAAGTCCGAGAAGAACAGGGTCTTGCGGCGCACGTCCAGGCCCAGCGCCACCATGTGGGTGCGGTTGGCCAGGATGCAGCTGCGCTGGTAGCTCCGGGGCAGGCTCAGGTCAGGGAAGTTGCTGGGGAAGTAGCAGATGCTGTTCTGCGCAGCCAGCAGTATCTGGGGTTTCGCCAAGGAGGTGGTGGCATTTTCTAGACAATCAGTCAGGGGTCTTAAGTTTAATCATTGCTTCACAGTTATTAATATAGATAACCCTAACCCCCTCAAGGAGAACCAAAAACATATTGAAATCGGAGGATCCCAAATCCTCCGATTTCGATCCAATTTTCGAAAGGGATAGCCTTAACAGTCCCAAATCCTCCGATTTCAATCTGATTTTCGATAGGGATAGCCCTAACAGTCACAAATCCTCTGATTTCAATCTGATTTTCGAAAGGGATAGCCTTAACAGTCCTAAATCCTCCGATTTCAATCTGATTTTCGATAGGGATAGCCCTAACAGTCCCAAATCCTCCGATTTCGATCTGATTTTCGATAGGGATAGCCCTAACAGTCCCAAATCCTCCGATTTCAATCTGATTTTCGATAGGGATAGCCTTAACAGTCCCAAATCCTCCGATTTCGATCTGATTTTCGATAGGGATAGCCCTAACAGTCACAAATCCTCTGATTTCAATCTGATTTTCGATAGGGATAGCCTTAACAGTCCCAAATCCTCCGATTTCAATCTGATTTTCGATAGGGATAGCCTTAACAGTCCCAAATCCTCCCATTTCAATCTGATTTTTGTCTAGAACTTCTTATCCTCAATATTAATTCTGGATGTGAACACTTAATGCATTACTTACGGTCTTCCCGGTACACACATACATGTACACACCCACACAATGTACATGTACTGTACCCACTATGCCTTGTTTCTGCACACAGGTGTGTGAGTTTGCAAAGCAAACACACATACAGGTACATTGATTTGACAATGAAAGTTTTTTAATTAATACCGGCTTCTCGATAAAATCACAATTAAGTATGTTGTAAAGTTTATGTCTTGAATGCATTTACTACACAAATAGGCAACACAACCCCATGGGGGCCATCCATGAAGTACATACGCACTAGACTGGGCGGTTCCAGAATTCTCAGAGCCGGTTCCGGCTCCAGCTAAGAATCACGATTCCGAGTTAGAACGGGCTTCCAAAGATATAAAGAAAAACGTACGGTTTAATAAAACTCATTAAAAATCTGCCGCTGCCACATGGCGCCATTGCCACTCATGAATGGCACAAGGACTGGCTCTTGGTTTTTAGTGGGCTTTAAGATTATCCACAGAGGGTATTTCAATTTTATTTTTGCCTCTTTGTAGACTACTCATGGCTAGAATAAATTGGCAACATGTACATGTATGTACAGCACCGCTTCCTCCTGCTCTACAGTATTTTCCATCCAACACACATGTACATGTATGTATTCATTTTATGATCCAAAAAGAACAACCGATTTGCCATTAGCTAAGTACATATAATTTTACCCTTACACAAATGGAATCGTAGACCATGCCACGGCACTTAATGTATGGACTGGATCACATGTACTTCTTGAACATGCGCCAACGTACATGTATTGTAAATGGCCATGGACCATGTACAGACTGGTTATTTGCCCACACAGTGGACGCATCTAACTCTGATACATCCACTATTTTGTAAGTGGTACCATTGCCCGGGTCCATGCATGGAACCCGCTCTGCGCTATCGCCTATCAAGTGAGAGAATTTGAGAATCGGGACCCTTGCTAGAACAACTTGCTTAAAGGGTCTGCTCAGCGCTTCTGAAATGGCTCCCAGGCATGCAATAACCAATATGGCTTGGTACCCAGACTCAAGGGTATTTTACAGTCGATTTGTGTACGCATTTTCCCTTGTGTGGAAAGGTGCCCTGCTAAATGCACACCGTGCTTTATACACGCGAGTTTTTCCATGTACATTGTACATGCGGGCGCGGTAGGTAGGCCAGAGCAGTGACTCGGATTTGATGTTCGGAGTCTGATCTTTGAATGTGGAACCGCCAATTGTGGGTACCCGGTTCTTTACAAAAGGGGAGCCGCCAATTCCGATTTTTTTTTTGGAACTGCGATTCCACTCGGAACAGAGAGTACCACGCAAGCCTAGCCCTAGGGTGTATGTAAAATCGTATTGAAATTGGAGGATTTGGGACTGTTAGGGCTAGTATGCACCAAGGGGGGGGTTGGTGCCATTGTGTACACCATGCATACAGAGGGGTTGGGGGATTCAAGCCAGCGCGTACCATACGCAAACTGAAAATTGACTTTAGCAATACACTTTCTCATACAACTAACTACCACAATCAGCTTCTGTGCGTCAAAATTCAAACACAGTATTCTCCACTGTCCACCCTGCCATTTATCCTCCCGTGCCAACGCCCATTATTAGTAACATCACTCACAACACAAAGACCGGCAGCGTCTTCTGGTATTGTGGAATGTGCATGGGGGGCGGAGGTTGGAGCCACTGCATACGCGGGGGGGAGAGGGTCTGAAAAGTCAACATTTCGCATGTACGTACTTTATGGATGGCTCTAAGGTCTTTTCTAAATTACAGAGGGTTTGCACGGCTGCCATCTTGCAGGCCAGTGCTTTTGTTAATTTCCACAGGGTATGAACACAGGATGTTCCCCTGTGGTACAAAAGAATTGCCCTGCAAGATGGCTACCACGCAAAGCCTCTATACAGGGAAAAAATGTCGTACTGTACATGTACGTGTAATAATGATAAAAACAATATCAACCACTCCATTTAAATGGATTCAAGGCACTGTAATTATTATCCTTCCAGACGAGGAGGAGGTTTGGTGGCCTACCTAGCGAGCAGGACCTCTCGTCCGGCATCAGCACGTAGCCTTCCACGCAGAGGCACTTGAATCCCGCAGGATCACTGACGCACAGCTGTTGGCATGGATTGGAATCGCAGGGAGCTGGGAAAACAGAGATGCACAGAGTGAATAACCTTTGACCCTTGCTCCAGTCCAATGATCACAATCTCTTCCAGGCTTTTTTTTTAACAGGAAAGTTCCTGGATCGTCTGAAATAACCTCTATCCAAGAAAAATACTGACGGATGCTTCGTCCTTCAACTTCCACAGGGCATCAAATCAATTGTAAGCAAATGTTAAATTTGCACTTCCTCCTTACCTCATGCAAAATTCTCCAAAACTGGGAGTTTGACAACTCTAGACTGCTACGCGACTGACCCTAACTAACCAGACATGTTTCAAGGAACATACCTGATTCCTTAAATTTGCCCCAGCACCAGAAACTGTTAGCATATTCTTTGCATTTTGACCTTCCAGGGGCATCAAGTCCCATGTAAAGTAAAAACAGAGGGTTTGCGAGGCTACCATCTTGCAGGCCAGTGCTTTTGTCCACAGGGAATGCACAAAGGAAGTTTCCCTGTGGAACAAAAGAGCTGCCCTGCAAGATGGGGATCATGCAAAGCCTCTATTGGCAGTTGCATGCCAAAGTGGAAATTTGGTGATGCTGTTATCGACTGCATGATAACTGATCGTAATTTACGAACAATTTAAAGAGAGCTTTAAGTAAAATACTGCTATTGGAATTGTATTGAATTATTGTACTACTTATAATTTCCACTGTCATTTTTTTAAAAACTCTTTTCATTTAAGAATAACCTATGACAATAAGGTTGGTAACAGTGTCACCAAATTTCCACTTTTGCGTGGAACTGTCCTGTTTCTAGCTTGTACCCGATTCAATCCTACAAACTCTTCCCTTACTGCCTGGTGGATCTTAAATTGGATAAAAGAGGTTTAGGGTTGAAAAGTATTTTTCAATCCCAAATAAATCTGTAGATCGGCTTCTCTTTTTTGGACTGACTGGAGCCTTTTTCCAAATCACGGCATTGCCTCCTACTCTGACTTTATCTCAAGCTCCGCAAGCAGTATAAAAAAAAATACTCTAAACCAAAGCCCTGTGTTTGCCAAGCTGTCTCTGTCATTTGACAACAGAGAACTGAAAGATCTGCATGGGAGAGACTTCATGCGCAAGACCTCGGGCCAACAACAGAGGATGGTGCCAAGATCGGGACTCCCCTTTTTATTTCCTCTCGGCTGTTATTGATCTGGACTCGGACCAGAGCTCGACAAATCGGGAGGAAGCTTTAACCCTGGGAGTGCCCTGTAGCAGATCTGTGGAGTGTTGGCATTCATGGATCAATTAAAATATTGGATGAATGCATGCACTTCGTTCTCTCTCGATCAACTTCCAAAAGGCACGATGAGCAAACCAAGTGACTCATCAAAAGCTAGAAACAGGCTGGCTGCTAATTTAAGGGACACTACATAATTTTCTCTTTTTTTACTATTTTTCCAATTTTGGTTTACTGGTTATATCAGTACTATGTGATTTTGCTCTTGCGGTGATTTACATGTATTTTGTGGATTTTGATTGGTGATTTGGATTTTGATTTTTTTTAATTGACGTAATAAACTTACACCTCTAAATTGTAATTTGATGATTTCTTTTACCCTTGTGTAAATCAGACATGTAAAACTGTTCAACTTTTGTGATATTTTAATGTGTAAACCCTCTATAAAGCATATCTTTCGAAACTGTGATTGATCCGTTTCTCTTTTTGTTCCATCTTATGAATCCATGTGATCATATCTGTAATCATTTGATGTGGGCTACTGAAGAATTGCTGCTAATAGGATTACTCAATGATATCTGCCTGTAAGTCAACTCTCTGCGATTTCAGTATCTGTTTATGGGTTATGGTGCCAGTGAAGTTGGCACATTTCCAGGTTGAAAACATGTGTAGAAGCTGCATGTATGAAAAGCATAAACATTCATGTCAAAGAAACAGAGAGAAATCTTTTGAGTCCAGCAGACTGCTCAGAAAAGGAAACTGTGGTTACAGTTTCCTCAGAAATTCTTTACAGCGAGTATATCACTTCAGGTGCTATAAAAATACAACTGTACGACTCAATTACATCAACATAACTTGTGTGACTTTCAACCCTTGCTCTGTTCTCGTATCTTTACTTTTAAATCATTGAACACATTTGCAAAGAGGCAATTTATGGTGTGTAAAAATGATGCTCCAAAAGACAGCAAATTACAATATACTACATAAACCAGTTACTCTACAAAATACAATGCAGAGTTGCAAAGCCCAACCCAACCAAACAAAACCAAACCCAACCTAGCCCAATCATATCTAGCCCAAGCTAACCTACGCAGTCCAAACCAACCCAACATAACCTAACCAAACCCCACCCAACCAAACAAAGCACTACCCAACATAGCCCAACCCAACCCAACCTAGTGCTGCAAGTAGGTGCCAAGGTTCGGTTCGGGTTCAGTTTGGACACTGTACGTAAATTTTTTGCCGAACTTCGGTGCGGTTTGGGCTCGGACATGTACACACATGTCCATGTACAATGCACATTGAGACATCGAAGAGCTCACTACAAATGTGCCATATGTAGTATTTCCATGTACAAAATACGTTCACACAAGCAATAAATCTCCTCTTTGTCCTCGTCCACAAGCAACTTTGATGAGAACATAAGTTTTTTTTCTAAACTGTTTCCCCAAAGTTTGTATTGGAGTTAAAATTCCATAGAAAGTTACTGTCGGAGGTTTGACAGTTTCTGACCGTGTTTTGCTGACCAAAAGCAGTTGTATTTGGACCATGCTTGACTCAACAAAACGATCGTAGGATATGTGAAGACAGAAAAAACAGCATGCTGAAAATGGGCGTTTTCTCCTTTACAGGATGCAAGATCGAATTGGATTTCGAGTGAAGTGTGTTTTGGTTATTTTTCACAAAACAGATTCTACTGCCAAACCATGGCCTTCGATGTTTTCACAGAAGAACCTTGGTATCACGTCAGCATTCTTTCCCAGGACGGCGTCCATGTGGCCAAAGGGTGATTTTCCATCAGTCTTTTTCGAATGGATCACAGCATTTTGTTATTTGAGATTTGCGAACAACTTAGAGATCTGGCAAAATTCCATTACAACGTATTCACACTTATGACTTCGATCAAACATGATCAAACGAAAGGCAAGTGAGGCCATCATCGCCAACCAAGTCTTATCGTGCACTGGAGCGCTGCAACGGCCCACCTGGCAAAATCAGTTTTCCCTCCAGAATTGCCTTCGATCAAGCACGAGTCCGACTGTGATCAGCATCCAATCAAAATTCATTTTGCACAGCCACTTATGACATCACTGACCTAATATGCAAAGTAAGGGCATGGCTTGGGAGATTGGCAAACCTAACGCTAAATCTGAATAGACATAGCACAATTGTTGTGCAGTGGAAATGCTGTACATTACGTGTTTTCGGTTGATTGTTAGTGAATTCTCACCACATGCTTTTCACAGCCATCGCATGATGCGGGGCCATCGTAAGTTTACTGTACATGTACATTTATAGTACGCATGCGCATGCCATCCATTATCTCCTGGTATCTGCTTCTTTATCAAGTTTTCTTGTGCGCATTCTGTGTGCTACATGTATCAATGCCATGCCATATTAAAGCCAAACATCCAAATGGAACCGACCAGTTTGGTTCAATTCGAAAGTGCCATGTTTATTTTTGGTTCCGTTCGGCGGTTCGGCTGCAGCACTAACCCAACTCAACCAAACATAACCCAACACAGTATACATGTAACCAAGCCAAACACAACCAAACCCAACCCAGCCTAACCCAAGGCAAATCTAATCTCCGAACTCACATGAGGTTCCTGGCAGTACACCTGGTCCATGGACAGTCACTCCAAATGGTCGCCCGCCGATATTCAAAGCAAAGTAGTGGTCCCCAGTGGCTTTACGTATGCAGCGAATTCCATTGTACCAGTCACTGATGAAGATATAATTCTGTGCATGCAAAAACAAAAATTCAAACCAAAAAACCGAACCGGGGCATGAAATTCTAGCAAAATCCCTCAGCTAACAAGCATGCACATTTTAGACAGTACGGACAGAAACAAAATCCTTCAAATTTTCTTTTTTCGTTTATTGTTTATGACTAACCCAATGTAGAATTATTCATTCTTGAAAATAGTTCTAATATTTCATAACTGACTGGAAAGCAACAAGTAGTTATGCAGAAACCTTTCTTTTACCCCCTTTTGCAGTTCATAAAAGAACAGGAAGAGGCAACGTGTGACAACATTTTAACCATTTTCACTGTACAAATCTGATTCATGCAAAGTTGCAAAACATTAACCGTTTCTGACGCATCTACCGCAAGCAATTTCCAGAACAGGATTTTAGTGACTTTAATTCCAGCACAACTATTTCCCAGGAGTGTTTCCATTACCATGGGAACCCTGCTCCATACATTTTGACTGCAGGTGTTTATGAAATCTTTTAGGATTTTACATATAATTGGCAACAAGTTTCCATCAATCGCTGATTAATCAGAATATGTATTCCAGCTTAACGCTTCAAAACCAGTTTCGTCAATGAAATGGAGGACCGGCTACAGAAAAACTGGTTACCAATAACTGGCACAGTGTACGTAGACGTTTGACCATAACTGTACATGAACACACAAGGAAATACATGCAATGACTGATTTACTTCACAGATATTTGTCTTCAACCCGGCTACTTCCTTGTTATTGGAGAAATAAGTTCCTGTAGCTTGTGGTTTGTGGACTGGACCGTCGTTCTGGACTTGAGCAGAGTTGACTTGGGCAGAGTTTCCAATACAGGCACAGCAAACCATGCCGGCATGAGGGTATTAAACAACGGCAGTCTTTTTGGTTAAATTGAAACTGTCAAAGGCCTACAAGTGGTTCCGCGTATAGAGACAAAACCGCAGTCAGAGTTGCGAGGTCAGTTTTTAGAAGGGACCTGTGTACAGTATAAATCTTTCCAATGTTTGTGATGCATTATGGGATTAAATGACACACTTGCCGCACATTTTCTGGACAATTAGAGGGAAGAGGCTTCTACTTTATGACATAACTGAAATCAAGCCATCATTTTTTTCACACCATGTTACACTGCAGATTTGGGATGAAGTTATTAAACTTGAATTTTAAAGCTCACTAAAAAAAGACAATTTGAAGAATCTCTTCCATGATCGCCAGTTTCTGTCTTACACTATGATTGTGAATATTAATGAGCTAATATTGGCCAATCAGAATCAAGACTTGAAGCTCAGTAATCCCCAATGGACCAATTCCGTTCACTTTTCAGGCTATAGTGACTGATGTCCTTTTAAAAAGTCACTAAGGGTCATTTGTGGTTCTTACAAAATTGTGAAAATTTGCTTCTTATTTTCAAAATGTTTCTTGAATGCTACCCATCAATCTTGGACTTGATGAGCAAATATTTAAAAAATGTTCCGAAGAAATGATATATTGATCTTCGACTGGTTCACTGCCTCCACAGGTTCATGCATAAAATGCATAGTTTGATTGCCGTCCAATCCCATGAAGCAAAGAGAACGTTGAAAAGGTTCATTAATGAGCCATGCATGCGGATGACGACTGGCACAAACTGGCAGGGGGACCAGACTCACCTGGAAGACGGTAACGTCAAAGAAATGGCCCTGGTCGGGTGGATGAGAGTACAGGGTGGTGCGATTGGAGCCGTCCAGGTTGGATGACTCCAAGCGGCTGCCGGACGGGTCAGCGTCAGTCCAGTACAGCCTGTTGAGGGAGGGAGGTAAAACAAAAGCTGATGTTGAGGATAGGACTGGACTCAAGGAAAAGATCTGAACAGATTTGTTTGAGCATTGATCAGTGAATCAGAATAAAGCTCACTTGACGCTTTGATGACCCCTCTATTGCTGGCCCAAGACCAGATCTGAATGAGTGTTGATCAATAAATTTGAATAAACCTCACTTGACGCTTTGATGACCCCTCCATTGCTGGGTCAAGACCAGATCTGAATGAATGTTGATCAATAAATTTGAATTAACCTCACTTGACGCTTTGATGACCCCTCCATTGCTGGGTCAAGACCAGATCTGAATGAATGTTGATCAATAAATTTGAATTAACCTCACTTGACGCTTTGATGACCCCCTCCCCCATTGCTGGGCCAAGACCAGATCTGACTGAGCATTAATCAATAAATTTGAATTAACCTCACTTGACACTTTGATGACCCCCCTCGCCCACTGCTGGGCCAAGACCACAAGTAAAGAAAATTTTGAGATGAATCAGTTCTACCCTTATTCTGCCCTTATATGCCACAAAATTATCCACAAGACCATTTAAATATGAAATTTTTCAAATTCATGTCAAACTGAAAAAAACAAGTTGGAAGGGAATTTCACATTTGAAAGTTTATAAAGTTGACTTCTTCACATCCATTGTCAATTGAGGGCTGCAATGGCCGTTACGGTACTGTATGGTACCCAGAGCATTGTTGATCGATTCTACATCTACTCACCACAAGGTTCCCTACTATGCAACAATACAGTTTATATATTTGGTAAGGAGGCACCACAGCATTAGTATGTAACTAGTTTTAAGTTCTTCCCCAGAAACATTTCTATACGGTTAGATTTTTGTGTGAAGTCAATGCGACTGTGCCTGTTGATCTGGTGAGAAATTTGTCTGGATAATACATCTTTTTTGAGAAATATACCGGGTACACACTTAATAAACAGTATATAACTTTAAAAAATTCAGGGCAGGGTGAAAATCTGGGCAGACAGTGATGCGAAACGAAAAACTTATTTCACATGGAATTATTTTGCTATTAATTTTATCTTCAGGCTTGCAGTCCATAGTGCCTGCAATGCCTCTTGGAGAACCCTCGGAATTATTGCCAAAAACAAATCTCAAATCGTCATATTAATCACGCTGCACTTTACTTGTCTTCTGCATAGTCGATGGTAATTCCATTGGGGAAGTAAAGTCCCGTGTCTGCCAGTACCGTCCGATTTTCTCCGCTCAGAGTTGAGCGCTCTATGGTCTGTCTGGTACCCCAGTCGGTCCAGAACAAATAACTGCAGTCGCAAAGAAAAATGAGTACCAAATTAATGAGTTTTTAAATTAAGGAACTAAGCCTAGGCCGTTTTCCAATACTCAACTTCGTCTCCGTCCAAGGCTTCGTGTAGGAAACCAATCCCTGATTGTGGGCCTGAAGCGTTTAACTTAAATTAAAGTATTGTAATGTTTGGCTCTTTTGCATCTTACTTGATGTTTTGTGGCACTATCAGACTTACTATTGCGCTTACGACCTCAAAGTTGGGAAGTAAAAAAAACAGTTGAAACCTCAGACGGAGCCCAAGTCAAGTATTGGAAACGGCCCTTTACTAATATTTATCATGCTCATTGGCTGCCTTGGTAACCTCAGTCTTGCAAGAATAAAATTCAGTCATTGATACATACACGTACTTCAAATACAGTCCAGGTAACACGTAAAAATAAAGAGTGCAGCCTAGCGCTAGGCATAGAAGCCAAGCCCTAGGTTTGCTACCAAAACTGTAAGGGACCTACGAAATAATGTTAGGGCCTTAGGCCCATTGCAAATGTTGTGCTTATGCCATGTTGAATAAAATTGAATTGAGCCCTACGTTAGCATGGCGTAAGCATGGCTGTGGTTTCAAAAGCTGAATTCAATTTAAAAAGCCCAGTCGAACTTGAACAAATCAAACATGGTGGACCAGCACAACATGAAACGTGATTTTGTGATCTTTCGGTTCGAATAAAAAAGAAAACGACTTTAGCTTCATCTAAGCACTACTAGTAGGCCTACTTTATTTTTCAAAAAATAAAGGTCTTTTTATTCTCAAGGCCCGATGTTATGGTTCCCAGCAATCTTGAAGTGTAACATCACCCATGAGGTGAACAGTTCGATATCATTTAGGAGTCTCCTTCCAACATTCGGACATGATTTTTAGTCTCGAGGTCACCTTTGAATTTATGTTATTTCATATCAAGCAGGAATTTGAAAAAGAAATAGTTTAACTGAAACCCCAATCTCCCTCGAGCTCCGTCGAACAATCTGCCCCGTGCGTTTCAAGAAATTTCCATTTGTTAATGTGTTTGTTGACGATTATTTCTTAACTCTACTACACATTGTAAACACGTGCATTCCTAATTATCAACGAAGTTCAGGACCAACTTCGAATAGGCCTAGATATTGTATTGGACTCAGCAAGCGGGGCCAAGCGGGTCACGGCATGTCGCCATGTGGGGCAGCTTCACATGGCTGAGTTCTCCCACGTTTTCCTACCTCCATGGTTCTCCAAGCCAAGCAACAACCGATGTTACTCTGAATTTCAGGCACTCACGGAATTGAACACTTTCTTAGTCTTACCTCACAGAAAGTTCACGTTTTCTAAGACTTGTCTTCAAAAGAATAGAACGTCATGAGATATTAAGAAGAAGAGCAAGTTTAAACGCCTGTCTCGATTGGCGCTGGCGCGATTGATGGCGACCACCAGACTACACAGAGGAAAAAGTTCGCTTCTTTTTACATACAAGAATACCATAGAAGATGGGGTTTTAAACAAGTGGCAAATAGAGCCCTCTTGTGACCAATGAATATAATGATAGCAGGCGGTGCTTCGGCACTCAACTGGCCCCTCCCCCTGGGACGGGAGGGTGGGGATTTTAGCAGTTGAAAGGGTAGCAAGGAATCTTTGCTAGTCCAAACTTCCCAAACCCAACTTGTGATCATGAAACAATTATAACACTTGGGTGAGTCAAGCGAGTGCGCGGGATGGGATGTTGCGGGTGGGACTAACGAGCATGGAGGCGGAACCTGAATATCTTCTCACCCTAGCTGTGGATGCACGGCGACTCCCCGTGGCTTTTCAAGTCCATCGTCCACGACTATGTGGAACCACGTCATGTTGTAGTCCACAACCACTATCCAATTGTAGGCCGCGTCAGTCCAGTACACGTTGTTGGCCAGCCAATCAACTGCGATGCCTGGAAATAATTTGCATAGAAAATCAAGGGAAAGTAGGGATGCAGCCATTTCTAGATGATCAATCGAGTCCGTTCAACTTCATTTTCTTCTGGTGCAACCTTAGACATTTTCAGGTCGCCTTCGCTGTTTGTAAAATACAAAAACTTAAAAGACATTTAAGGGGAAAAAATGAAGGATGTTTTCATAACTGGAGAACATTTCACAGGTAAAACGTTTTCGGATAAGTTACAGATAATTAGAGGTCTTAATTGTGTTGTTTATTTTGTCTTCCTTTCTTATTTCCGAAAAAGAAACCAATGCTGGAGATGGCTGGTCCAAAATATATTAATCTCCCAAATAGGCTTTCTTGCTTCGCCATACTAGGCACAAATTATTGAAATCTATTTTATTGCCTGACAAGGCAAGTTAATGACTCAGCGACAGGAATGCCTTTCCACACCACTGCCATATTCGAAGTTCACGGTTCAGCGCATTTTCAGAACTTTTCTCTTGGAGTATTTCCTTGTTTACTCAAAATTAGGGAGTCCATTGAATCTCGCTACTGTGAATGCAGTGTCAAGTCTGGGCGAAAACGCGTCCCCTGGGGAATTCTCGGGCACTGCCCTCCTGTTTCGCAAGAAGGGATTTCCCGCAGTGCGTGTTTGTGAGCTAGCCGAGCGTAATGTAAATGCAGCGTGTTGATCTTGAACTGCTTGGCCCCTACGATGGTGTTTATATTGATACCTTTGTTGGGAAAGGTCGGTTCCAACAACATTTCAGACGGAGTTTCCTCATACCTTTGTTGAAATGCCAACATGCCTGACCGTCCTTACGTTTACAAGAACTTCAACGCATTGATAAGGTTGCCATAAACTTGAACACAAATAACCTATATTGTACACTGCAATTAAAATTGTCACCAAACATTCATTTTATAACCATGTATATATATTTTCAGTTTTCGATCCTTATGTCTTTTCGTGTGCTTTATTCCTTTATTAAAAGTCATTATAATGCGCCTTTGATAATGCCAATATAGCAGACCCAATATACCATGAAATACACCCAAAGACTGAAATACGTCCCTGGTATTAATACGCAAGAACAGCTGGAATGATTATCATGTTAAATCTGCTTACGGGCTGATCTTTTACTTGCCACGATCGATGATATTAAAACGCCCGTAGCCTCGGGTAATACTAGAAAAAAAGGATAAACAACAGCTTCTGTTGCATTCCCTGTGGTCTGTCTCTAATGATGAATACAAAGCAAAAGGCATGAAGTAGAAAACAACGCTGCGTTTTTTCCCCCGTGGTACATTATGATATTCCCAGGTGCATCGCGATGCTGCTTTATCGGCGACTCACCTGCAGTGTGAAAGTATTCATACACGCTATCAAGAACCGACATGGGTGAAGAACAAAACGCGCAGAGAGCGAAATCAGTCGCAAGTATTTTGCAAGCTATTTGGGGCTGATAACCCACTAGGCCTACTCATTGGACTTTTTACCTTTTATGCCAGTGTAGTGTTAAATTTCGACTCTCAAAAGTTGGACTCATTTGCATTATTACGAGCGCCTCGATTGGGCGAAGGCAAAAGACTGTGTAGTCGCATGGCTTTGTGATATTGGGACCACTGAGACTCGTGGAAATCAAAATACAAGTGGCTCAAGGTGCAATAACAGCATTATGAAGATGATCCCCAAGCCGTGAACGCATTTGTAATATGTGCAAGATAGTCGCTTCATTCATGAGAGCGGACGGGAGTTTTAGCTTGCACGTCTACGAAGATGGTCCCTGGATGTTATTATACAAGCGCATGAATGTTGTAAAACGAGACTGGAGGCCATTAAATTAATGAGCTTGAAGGTTGAGGTCGGTCATTCACCATGCATGTACAGCCCAACGTTTCCACCCGGGATCCAATGCCTTTCCCTAGTTCGATGCGCGGCTAGCTGTGCAGCTTTCCCTACAAGGTGCTGGAGCGTCAACTTCATTAGCCCACTCAGTGCAATTTTCTTAATGTGTACCCGTATGTTCCGTCTAATTTCATTGTACGTTTCGGGTAGATTGTTGTTATTGTTGCGCATGCTCAGTAGGAGTACTATAGTCGAAACCATCAACGGACAGGGGTGTGAGTAGCCAGTTAAAATCAAAGCCGAAAACAGCTAGCAAAAAAACTGAAATGTTAAAAGTTGTACAGACCAGGCGTACAAAAAAACTGACATCCAGGATCAACATCTGAACAAAAAAACCCTGAAATCAGCTGAAAAGCTGAATTCTCACACCCCTGAAGGGATCAGACACGAGGCCATTCACACGACCAGTCCAATCCAAAAAGAAACGAAGTAAAATGATGCTTTTGTTGCAGTAGAGAAAACCTGTGACTTTCATTCTGGATGGGTCTTGAGGGTCTGGCGGTGGTCTGAAGAGGTCTCAACTTAGACAGTGACAACCAGCGATGTCAAGTCAGACACGCAGAAGTTTCACTCAAGATTTGTATTTTTGTGCTTTCTGTTCCCAATTCGCGGCTCGCTGCTCAACTTAACCTTTCGTATACACAAAGTTTACAAAACGACCCCCCAAAAAGCATTGAATGGAATGAAATTACCAGACTGTAAGGAATAACAATGGAGACATTCAATTTAGCATTTCGGGGTTTAAATTGGGGATTTTTCCTTTGTAAGGGTGAAAATCGCAATTTCTTTTCACTATGAATGGAACATTCGTTTCGCTTGAAAACACCACTGTCCACTGTAACTCGCACGCACTCCAAAACACTCGTCAAAAGTTTTTTTAAAAAATTCTACGACGTCCTTGGAATATTGGCATTATTGGCAGGTTTGACGTCAAATCCTTTTCGACGATGGGAATTTCCTGAAATAGGCTAGATCAGGTCATTTTGTTTCCTCCCAAAAGAAAACATTTACATGAGCACTGTTCGGCTTCTAAAGAATGAATAACGTGGCATGATAATGTGTGACATACAAAACTGTGAAAAATCTTTTCCTTTTTTTTCATTTCCATACATATTTTTACGTTCGGTTTTTCAATGATATTAGCGCCCAATCTATGGACGTTTCTCCTGGAGTTATATAATTAATTTTTTACATGTGTCGAATTTAAAATAAAACTTTGACGTGATACGAAATTTCACATCTCGTAACGAGGCACAAAATTTGCCTTGTGTGAAGCCCTCCATCTCGGCCTCCTGTATCCCCCAAGCTCTGCCTAATTTTCTAATACTCCCGAATCTGGAGTTTCAGCTCAATTACAAGAATAATTTTGTACACCATCGACCGTAAGAGTGAACTTTTACTTTTAATTCGAACGCTTATAGCCAACCAGCCGTTTTGAGGTCTGAAGCGAGGCTTACTTGTGCTCAGTGCAACTGATCAATTAAAATTCACTTTACATCATGTCAACATGCACCACTCCGACATTTCACGCAAGTGGATTATTCATAATGCGGTCTGCAAAACCTTCCGCATTTCGTCGAATGCATGTTCAAGTGTTCAACTCCTCAATAAACGGTCTCGCACGTGGTTCTTTTTCTATCTTAACACGCACATTTAGCTCTTTTACAGAATGCTGTCCAAATGCTCATCGACGCAACAGATGTCTAACCTCGTTCTCGAAAAAGAAGGAAAATCGAAGTGATTGGCTGTAACAAAAAATAATCTCATTGACTCAAGCACGGTCCGATTTTTAAGTTGTACGTTTTTTGTCATGTTCAATGCCAGTTTGCTAGTGCGCAAACTCACATTCAACACGTGCCCGATGAACGGCAATCTTCAACAGTTTTGAACATATTTTTGTCTGTTGCTTTTTACAAATTATTATTTGAGGTCTTTGCTTGTTGCGAAAGCCATGATTACGAACAAGGTCAGTTTCCCAAGCGGACGCCTAGACGACGGAAACCAAGATTAAGTTATTTAAAGGTATATCTGCGGTTCAGGTTATGGGCAAAATAATGGGTTACACAAGGCTGTGGACTGAACAGCAGACAAGATAACAGAATTTATCTTGAATTCTAGGACAGATGTTTGACCAGGGGCGGTTCCAGATCCATGGGGGGGGGGGCTTAGACCCATTACACGTGACGTTACGTTTCAACTTTTGCTACTGTTCTGTCAGGAATTCTTTTTAATGTTAAGTCTGAGAATGTGCTCCGTACACCAAGTGTCATCTAGTTGTGGCTGAAACAGAAAAGTCGCCCGACTTACCGTCAACCGTGGACGACGTGCCCTCGAATATTCCCGAGGCCGTGGCGTTTTCTCGAAGGCCCCCTTTCATGATTCGCTTGTGGTTGGCGTCACTCCAGAAGGCAACCCCGTCGTCGTAATCGCTGGCGATCGCGATCCAGTGCGCGGGGGTGAGCTCGTAGTAGTACTTGGAGGCAATCACCTGCGGGATGGTACGCAGAACGGTGAGGGACATTGTCGCTGTCGTCTGTCATGCATTGTGGTGATTCTAATGTTTACCTTGGCCTCGTCATCGCCGTTTTCAGTATTCCAATTGGGTCGTTTCACAATAGTGCGCCTCCAAGAGTTTGCAACGTGTTAGCCAATCACAATGCGCGAAACTTGTTGACCAAATGCACGTTTCGAAAGGGTCGACAAATTTCGAGCGTTGTGATTGGCCAACGCGTTACAAATTCTTGGAGTTGCACTATTGTGAAATGCCCGTATTGCCATTTCATTTCTTGAACAATATCTACTTTCACTCTCTCAGACTTTAGCAAGTCTAAAACAGTTGCTTTTGAAAAAGACCTTAGTTTTACGTCCTGTCACCAATCACAGACGTCGTTAGATTGTCACTCACATCAGTAAAAACGAAACACAGGGAACCCAGGGAAACAAAGACAGGCCGGATTAGAAGTCATCGACAGATGTGAAAGATCAAGAAAATCCATTGCAACACTTTCTCACCGAGCTGGTGATGTATTCGTCCGGATCGGCGGGCAGGCTTTGGATGCGGGCCCGGCGGTCCACTATCCGGAGCTCGGTCCACACCAGGCGGGGTTGTTGCTGCTGGCCTGCAGACGAACCGACTCCCGCGTCCTGCCCCATGCCTGTGGTCCAAACATTGCTACCGGTATTAAAAACTGCATATAATACTTTGAACCAAAAATCACTAAAATAAAACTTTTTAAATATTACCATTTTGTACACTCGGTGGAAAATACCTAAATTTTCAGAATGCAAAGAAGAGACAAGATTATCAATATCTTATTGTAAGAACTCTCAGTTTTATTTGTTTGGCGAATGCCTTCTTTTTTTTTCTACCGTGCTTCAGGTGTATACGGGTTCTATGGGCCTAGGGCCCAGAAAACTTTGGGGTTTGGAGTTTGGGGGTATTTGTCAGAAAATTTTGAAGGGTTTAACTTGAAGTCTCATCTTATCAAGCTTTTTTGAAAACCAGAGTAAAGTTTTCCTTTTGTGTCGCAATGAAAATGGGACTTTAAGAGACTAAGCTCGGCATTTCGCTCGTGCCCACGGGGAATCCGAGAACGCTGGTGGCCTCTCTCGGAATTTTTGGGAAGGAAACGCAGGTGTTGCAGAGCATTGTGGGTGCCTTGCTGATATACATCAATGTGCACAGACATTCCAGGTGGAAGTGTTGACCACTGCTTGGGATTACCGGCTGTGACAAAATCTATTCGCTAGTCACCCAGCGCCTACATGGGGCGCTGGGAAAGGCAAATGCGCTTCACCAAATTTCGTGAAGGACATAGGTCTACGTCACAGACATGAATTGCTGTTGCAATCGAGGCATGTGTTTGCAGTGCGCACGTGTCACGCGCACATGAAAAGACCTCTAATGAGTGTTTGATAAAATATTACGTCACTGGGCGACGAGCGGACAAAATCTTTCTTTGGAAACTGAAAGCTCACTACCACCATTTAAAAAAGGAGTGGGTACCAGGGAAGCTCGATAGCTCAGACAGTTGAGCAGGGGAACAGCATTCCATGAGTCGCCAGTTCGAATTCCTCTTCCGTCAATTTTGTTCTGTTCGACCTAGAAATTAGCTTCAGTGCCCGAGTAATATTCAGCTCACATAACCCGCACTGTCCAAACAATGGAATCTAATTATCATGTTGGCAGGATGCCATGTCTAGGCGTATTTCGTCTCACATCCTAAAATCCAAGATCATCGGCCAACAGATGATCCATATTTGCTCTTCAACCAATCATAGACAGCTCGCCAAGTCTTCATTTCACACGTCCCTCGATAAATCGCAGACCGCGATTCCGGGACAAGGGTCGGCGTCGCATACAAACAACGTGCAATTTTTCAGTTTAGAATTGAATAACACATAGGCCTAATGGGTCCATGTACGTTTCATTCATTCGTTTACGATTTGAAAACGAAAATCAAACAACCCAAAAACAACTTGTTTGTCCGTTTTTAGCTTTGAAAACGAAAAATGGAAATCGACAAATAAGTCGTTCCTCGTTTTTCGATGTGAAAACAAAAAATGAAACAGAAAAAAATCGTTTCTCGCCTTTCATTTGAAAACAAAACGGTAATCAATTTATTTTTTTCCGTTTTTCAAAGTGAAAACGAACAACAGCGTAATCTATTGCTCCAAGTATCAAAAACAGTTCCATTTTTCATTGTGTAATATAAGAAGCGTCTTTGTACGTCATGAAATCAAACATGGCTGAACCAGAGGAATACCAAGAATTTGTTGCTTCTCAAAGACAAAGGAGGAGCAACTCACAGGGAAATTTCTCAAAAGCAACTTGCTCAAAGACAATTTTTATCTCGCTCAGAGACGTCCGTGACACCTCCTCGAAATGACGTGGGATTCATTGGGATTAAAATATAAAGCAAGGTAACTTTTGTTTTTCGTTTTCAACAGGGAAAACAAGAAACGTCTTCTTCGTCTTTTTCCTCGTTTTTTGTTTCAAATCGATAACGGAAAACGACTTGTTTCTTGTTTTTGATTTTCTTTCAAATCGAAAAACTAAAAACGACCCGTGTTTGGTTGTGGGATATTCGTTTTAATGTGAAACCGAATGAACGAAACGTACACGGACCCTAATGCTGATCAAAATTACAAGCTGCAGACTCGGTTCAAAACATGAAGACGTGGATGTCAGATTGGAATCTACAAACAGCCTAATTTTTGTGAGTTAAATTGATAAAATCTGGCACAACGATTGCCAGCAAACGTAGAAATCTGAATTCCCCAGACTAAAGACACTGTTGCTATATCTCGTGATTCGGGCAAGCTTTTGCATAGCGACCACCATCTCTGGAATGGACTGGTTCCTTTGTATCCTACTTACCCACTAAAAACATGACTGGTGCAAGGCGTCTTTAACTAAGCAAAAACTTGCCCCGAATCACGAGGTGTTATACCCAGCAAGGAATGAGACCGAGGGGTACCCCCCCAACATGTCCAATCCCTATACACAGTCCAGACTGTTGTTACTTAACAACCCCCCCCATGTCTGAAAGGAATTCCCCAGATTCCTGCGAGATAATGACCAACACAAAGCAGGGGGGGTTCTCTCCGTCTCATACCTTTCTGCATATGTGAGGTGTGGCAACAGTGTCTCTAACATGGCGAATTCAAGATATGTTCACGTGAAATTAAAAGAACTCAGTGTACCAGATTTCTATCAAATTTAACTCGCAAAAGGCTGCTGGGGAAAAAAAGGTAAAAATCAACAAAGCAGCTTCAGGAGTTATTTCAAAGATGGATTTGCGCCGGGAAGATGTAAATTAATTTTGGATTTGCCCTGCCCGACGTGTATTTAACGCTGAGTGCTCAATGTGTCCCCGAGGGCTTGTGAAAAAACCCGCAAGCGTACTTGGGTGGGACTCGAACCCACGACCCCCTGCTTACTAGTGCAGACGTCTTAACCACTCGACCACCGAACTTGCCGGTGCTGGCTACCTGGTTCGAATCGAATCTAGCAGAGGGTACCGCAAACAATCATTTCAAAGATGGATTTGCGCCGCGGAGATGTAAATAAATTTTGGATTTGCCCTTTAAAAAAATTAATTCAGATTCAGGAGCGTAACTAAGGGCGTATGTCACTAGATTAAAGAATGCAACGGGCGGGAGAATTTGAAAAGAAATCGGAAAAACAATTATGGAAACAAACATGAAGCCCAATGAAATGCAAATTCGAGGCGATGAAAACCAGATTGAGGAAAACAGTCAGAGTCGAAAATAACGTATTCTGATATTAATGACGTTTCTGTGGCCTAGTTTTGTGATTCAACCCAAAAGAACCAAAGTCATCGCGGAATGGGCTTCACCTGTATTTGTATATCAGGTACCTTCAATGAACCCTTTTAGGAGGGCAAAGTTCAGAAGGATATCTGATGGTCGTAATACTTTTGCTTTCAATTTGATGTTCCTCGATTAAGAAGTTTATGACAAAGCAAAGCCGGAAATGGAAGCTTAAACCACGACCTCCTATATCCATTGCGTCTCCCTCCACAGATTTTTTTTCATCCATCAAACTCATATTTTGTCATAACTCTAAACTTTACCTCGTCAAACCTCGCATATACATCTTCCATAATTACTCCCAAAATGAAAAATAAAATTAAATATCGACTCAAACCTTTGTGCGTGTGTGTTTGAAGAACTTACAAACTGCCCTCTTAAAAATAAATAATTCTGAACATTTAGGGCCAACCCAAACAGGAAATGTTTGCAGCTGCTAAGACACGCCTGTTAGTCGAATCTCATAAGTAGCCGTTTCCGGCCGTATACTTTACAGCTTTCACAGTGACCATAACGTGATAGTAAAACAGAAAGCCGTAGCCACAAGACACCTTATTCGGACAAGGCCTGCTGTAGTTAACACTGGACCAAAGTATAGCGTTAGAACATACTATCGTCCGCCAAAATGGAACTACCCATCCCAATAACCATCTTGGATCACTGTCACTTTTCTGCACCTTTAAGTCCGTTCCATTCATTGGTTCAGCACACTATCTTAATGCAAAAAGGAGTGAACAAACTGCGAAGTTCATGACCCCTTATAAAAAGGGTGGAAATCAATTCACTTACAGAGTGGGCTTCCATAGTAGTAATGACAAACAGAATGTAATCTTTCTTTTAAAAAATGGAATGGTGACTCTTGAAACGTTCAACATCGCAAGAACTTGCACAAAAATTGATGTTATTAGCCAAGCGTGCATGTGCTTAAGGTATTACAGCTTTGCGTGGAACCGGACGGAGCTAAGAAATGCCTCATTACACTACACACTAGACAGTACTAATGGAACATGGTGCCGATTTGCACGCATCGTGCACGACGGAATTTCGATCAACACGAGTAACTTCCCGTTTGTGCCACTGAGGCGGGCTTACGGGCATAACAAATTCGTCGGGCGACCTGTTGGTTGCAACTTGACAAACGATGCGAACCAAATCGGGCCTACGGGTTAGAGTATGCCCTGTGGGTGCTTCAGGAATTCCTGAAAAGGTAGTCGAAAAATTCTGCTCACACCAGAACGTGACACATTAAGAGGGCACCACGTTCGGCTGGAGAAGAAACAATCATGATTGTCGCCTTGGAAGAAAGGTAATGAAAGGGTGGGGGCGGGGCCAATGGGCCAGTCCACCCCCCTCCACCAAGGCCACGGCCTAACAGAAAAAAAAACGACTTCTTGCTCACGATTAAGCGTGTCCTGTTTCCTCGGAAAATTGTGTTTAGCCTTGACCACAAAAAAAGTCAAGAACTTGGAATGCTTCTTCCATGCGTCCAAAGATTACGCATGAGACGGGTATCCGTGACAAAGGAGGGCGGGGTGGAATACGTAATGCGGGCACATAGCCTAGTATGGATTCGACTAGAAAAGTGTGCCTAGTGTATGACGAAGTTTCTTGCTCCGTCCACGAGGAACGCCTGACCCATGTCATGTGATCCCCAAGTTCAGTGAAATAAAAAGGAAATTCACATCATGAAGCGAACCCCTTGGGGGGGTAACCGATCACAGGTGCACAGCTGTATCGGGCGATGCACCTGTAGAGCATTGTCCCAGCGCGCAGCCACTGAGAAAAGCAAAGCAGTGAAGAAGGAGACTTACACATGGATCCAGCAGCAACCAGGAGTAACAGAATGATTCCTATGACCGCGGAGCGCTGTGGACGCGAACCGTCGACGTGATCGAGTCCAGACTGCTGCGCCATCTTGCGTCACAGCTGGTGATATTCGACGGAGGACTGCAGCACGCGGAGTCTCACTGTAAAACTATTGAGCGCTCCCTCTCACACTCTGTAGTTAAGTGCCAAGGTCATATCATCTACCACCAGCAGAACTGCGCCTGTCCTATTGCCCTGGCGTGCCCATTGTTTGCTGTAGCAGTGACACATACTTGTACAATACCCGCGCCCGGAACATAACCACCAGGGCCAGTACCGTGTGGGATTGCTCTCCAAACCGGATGCAGGGTGATGTTCCAACTGCAACACGCAGACTCGAGATTATACTTCCGGGTTAGCAGGAAGGGTATTTCCTCTTCTTGCCATTCGAGCGCTAGTGGATCAAATTTAAAGGCTAAACACCTCACAAACATAAATAATTATGTTTACCAAAGCATCCTTTTCCCGAATTCTTATTTTCTGTATAATTTCTTTCCTCGTTTAATGACATGCATAAAGTCTAATGTTTGTTCTTCCTGCAATTACCATCCACAAACAAACCCGATCCATTTACGATGTACTGAATATCAGAGCCATGTGGAAAACAAGGAATTCAACTCGCTGTATTAGCTATAAAACTGGGATTTCAAGACTGCCTTCAGTTTCTGACAAAACAATAGATGTTTTTCCCCAGTTGTTTTTTTTATGTAATTAGGGTCACAGACGGGTGGGCAGTATATGTTGAGAAGTTTGGGAACCAACCCTAGATAACGAGAAACCTGTTTTAAAATGCAGCATTCGTGAATATACATGCCTCAGTATCCTCAGTGATCAGAACAGTAGGCCTGCAGACAAAATAAATTACTCTACTTCGCGAGTGGTTTCAATCATATTTTACTAATTGGAGCACACCTTTTGTATTGCTGCTTGGGCTCGCGATAGACCGACGGCCTGTCGACCAATCGTGGGTGGCGCACAAAGCGAAAAGTCTCACATGCACGCGAGCGTGACGCGCGCGGCGGCAACATCATCAAGTGCTGTGCAGCGTTGGTGAGAAGTTGTGTACATAAAGGGTTTCGGCAAGCATGTTAAGAACGTGGCTTTGAGAAAGGGGTGTTAACAGATACGCGTATTTTGATCTCTGATATCATTTTTGTAAATGCTTGTGGCCACAGCGATGAAAACATCGTGTTCGCACAGTCTTTGATAAAAAAAATTTAACTATTTGCAGGCTGTTCTGATTTACGAACTCCTAACAAATTAAGCATTTGCTAGCTTTGACAAAAATAATATTCCCCTCTCTATCAGTGAAAGAAAGAGAAAGCTGGTTTGTTTCATCCATCCAGTGTTTACATTTTTTTCGAGCTACGTGGCTACTTTGAACTGCATTTCTTTAATTTATAGCACTGCGCTCCGGTGAAGGTCACACTACAGTCTCCTTTGGAAAGTTCAGCTGTGGTCGTCCGTACCATATACCAGTATTTGTCTGCAGTGAACTGCTTCGGAAGGGAGGCCAAAACCGTGCATGCGATATCATTTCCTTCTGTTCAAGGAAACATGGACAGAAATAACTAGTTATAGCCCTGTGCTCTTCAAGTAGGCCGTGCAACAGAGCCACGCTGTATATTTCCACTGCCGATGTTTGTATAATCACGGGAATATGGGAAAACAATGTCATGATGGTGTAACTTTCGGTTCGATAATTATATCCACTTGGAGAAAGTTACAACAATCTCATTAGTGACACGCTGGCGAGAATGCTTGGAATATCAACTTTGTGGACACTAATGATGAGCATATGTGAATGTCGACAGATTTTGCGTGACACGCCTCTTAGTCATGGGACTTGGGCTTGTCAATTCCCACCTCTTTTTGTCATGTGCCCGTATCCATTCATAAAACCTCATGAAGCGTATCGCTATATTTAATAATTCAGTCAAACCTGAACACTTCAGGTCCAACAATTAGCGCTGAGTGCATCTTGTATAGGCCTATCCATAAATGTATCGAAAGGATCATTCTAGTTCTTTAAAGCTTAAACTAGTCTATATGATAAATTCAAGAATTGTTTTGACAACTTTTCATTTTTGTGTCTCTCACACCCAACGCTTAATTTCAAGTTCATTGCATTTTGTATATTTTTATTCCATGTAGTTTTTTTTCTGTGTTGGTTTGCTATCCTCTTGCAGTTATATGTTGCATTCTCTATCTGCTTTGGGCATTCATTACACTTGGGCCAAGAAGGCAGAACTCGATCGAGCATAATGTATGCCGCGTGTGCCTATTTCTATTGCGCCACCTAGTGACTTCATTTTACCAATCGACGGCTCGTTCTGTCTACCGTCTTGGGAATCTCCTACAACCGAGGCGTGGCCTTCGTATGCAAAATAGTTGTTTCATACGAATATTCAGAATTCACCATATGATACAAAATTGGATAAAAACAGACCGTGGGAGCGTTGTTATTTCTTTAGTTTTGTTATAGGAAGTCTTCTACAAGCTTACTTCTTCACTCCTTGTTTCAATGCATCGACCGCGGCCATTATCAACGGTGACATTACTGGTACTTTAAATTTTAGCGTCCTTTTAGGCTGTAGCAGCGCTTGTATATATGTCACGAAATCTGTCATCTGATGCAGGTCATTGATCCATATTCATCATATACGGGTTCAACTAGAAATTTCTCAGGCGCTGAATGGTTCCTCCGGAAATCCGGAGGAAAAGCAAAGAAAAGGTTGAACAGTTTGTAGGCGATTCCCAAGACAGTAGAACGAGCCGTCGATTGGTGAACTAAAGTCACAAGAGGGCGTAATAGAAATCAGCGCGCGCGGCATTTTTTATGCTCGATCGAGTCTGCCATCGAGTTCTGCCGTTTTGACCCAGGACTAGGCCTTCATTTCTATTCAGCTTGTCTTTTTGTTCCTCGTGTTTTTTCTATTTGCTCGCTTTTGTCTTTTGTTGTTTGGTCCAGCCTCGCCAAATTCTGACACACGTTTCATCCCTGGGATGTCTGGCCACTGGGCTAATGTCCCCTTAAATTCAGCACAGGCTCCTTCCACTCTAAAAACACCTGGGACAAATTAGGATCCCTTTTTGGTCATATTTGACCCAGAAAGTAGTAACTTGTGGGAGAAGGAATCTCCACAAACCAGCCATACAACAACTTTCGTTGTCTTTTAATTAGATTATGCAAAATTTACCACTGACAAATTTGCCAACTCGTGCAACAATTTGTTGTACACATTAATGTTCAGACATGAGGAGTTCGCGCAGTTAAAAGCCAACCATTTTGATATTTTCGGGAGACACCCTAAATAATTGAATGAATAATCGTAATTACTTAGATGAATAAAGACATCTAACAGACTGGAGATACCCGTCGGGCCCCAGTGATCAGCGATCATAGATATTATGTTTCCGATTTTCTCGAGTTACATGAGTTAAGTAAAAGAAGATGCAAGATTGTGGAATGTATGCAGCTCGATGAGCCCTTCAGTTTTTTATTTTTCTCAAATTATTGAAAATCTTTAAATTCAGTTATAAATACTATTAAAATTACTTAAAATCTTTTGGAGTTAAATTAATGTACTCATCCGCATTGTGACGACCCCTTTTCCCATGCTTTATTAAAACCATTCGGATTTGCAAATATGTCTCCTTTTGTATTTGTGATCTTTGAGTCTATTAGAAATAAACTTTTTTTCATGCGTATGAGCGGGCGAAGTAGCATGGAAAAAGTTTTGTTTGTCTAAGATTCTGCGCAACCCACGTCCATTTTGTAGGTCGTGCAACTAGACAATATTTACAAGCTGTGTTGACAATGTTCTACCACGATAGGACCAATTAATAAATGAATGACAAACAAGCCATGCGTTTTGTGCATAAATCAATGACAGAAAGGAACCAGCCAAACACTAATCAATATTTTCTTCAAAATTTTGTTCAATACTCATTCATCAAGCTACAGGTGGATACATGCAGTGTACAAGATTGTTTTTAATTAAAACTCAAAAGCTTATGAGAAACACATGCCCTCAACTGTCATTTTTTTCGGGGGCAACCGATCACAAGACTGAAAAGGTACGCTAATGGCCAATGCGTGATGGCTGAACTTCAAATCTTGATTTTAGTCGGCCAAATATATCTGATTGATATTCACGATCATAGACCAAGACCGATGCTATTAAGCTTTAAAAATTAATGTTTGTGAATAACGTTATCACAATTATTCATAAGATAGTGCAAGAAGAGGATGACTTGATTCGGATTATTTCTTGAAGTGGCAACTAATGTTTTGCTAGGACACTTTCTGCAGAGGATAGAGTGTAAAATACATTGCTTGTCTGTCTAATGCGGAAAAGACTCATTAGCAAGTACGTATATTTTGAGTCGTTGGTCAATCCACAGAAGGTACAATGTACGGTAACTTTGTGCATTTATACGGAAGCCGACAGATTCCCCCTTCCTCTTTCAAGTGAATTCTGATCTGACCCTGGACAGTCTATGGTGGTGATGGCTGATGAGTTTGTGACAGTTGGCGTCTTTTATCGTTGACAATGGTGAATGTGATTGAGGTGTTCGTTTCCTGGGCAGTGAGCACAGTATAAACATGACAAAAGACAGAATAATCAACCTCTGTCAATCAGGCATTACCACACAATAAATAAAGATTTAAATGAACTGAAGGCTCGTTTAAATACATTTTAGTCTATAGTGTAGTAATGCCTGACCCCAGAAGGAGTGCGGCAAGGTTCGCAATTCTGTATTATATGCCCACCGGAGTGCGCACGCAGCGAATTTGGAGAAGCAAAATCTAAAGTTGCTGCAATAAGCCATATGCGAGTTAAATTTGAATAAAATCTGGTACAATGAGTTCTTTAGATTCACGTGAACATAACTATTTGAGTTCTCCATACTAAAGACACTGCTATACCTCGTGATTCGGGGCCATCTTTTGCCTTGTACCAACACACTGTTTCAATGGGTAAGAAGGGCACAACGGAACCAGTCCGTTCCAGAGATGGTGGTCGCCGTGCAAAAGCTTGTCCAGAATCATGAGGTATAGCAACGGTGTCTTTAGTCTGGGAAAAATGTTATGTTTACGTGAATTTAAAGAACTCGGTGTACCAGATTTTTAACTCGCAACAGGCTTATTTCGCTGCCACCCCCACTGCAACGGGGAATCCCCTTTTCCCGTGTATTTAAAGAGGGCGCTGTGCACACCCTCTGTTCAGGGTAGTTAATACAGAGAGAGCCACGGACGTATCTAAAAAACCCTTGACTTGCAACGCCTTTTTCTGAAATACAAGCCAACCAGCGGCCATTTTACCGAGCCAAATACAAATGCGCGGGTTGGCTCGCTTCTATTAACGCCAGGGAGAACAAAGGCGGGTATTGCCGGGCAAGCTTTATAGTCGGCTCGGTAAAAGGGCCGCTAGTGGATTCAATGATCTCTATAAGCTGATTAAGAGCATTGCGAGTCCAGATTTTTTTTATATACGTCCATGGGAGGGAGCCGAGACATGAGTGTCACCATTGTTGGAAACAAAGTGGTAGGTGCATGCGCCAGTGCGCACGGACAGTTGGTATACGGTAGCGCAGGCTCTGCAGTACGGTACACCCAATGAACAGCCATTCTGTTTCCAAAATCTGAGGCTGGCACAGTGGCACTCGTCTCTCGAGGGCACTGCTCTTTCTATTCACAGTTCTTCCTCTGCTAGTTCGTGCCCTGTTTGTTTCCCAGACCAGTCGCTGTTGCGATGGTAACGTGGTTGTGACAGTTGCCATAGCGACGTATACACGACCGACCAAGAGCACTTAACACCATTTACACTCCGTTGGTGTATGGTGTAGGCCCTATACATGCGCAAAGCGTAACTAACCATGGCAACTCGGGTCTCGCCGAGGATGGGGCAAGCTCTGCTGTGTGAGTTGCGAATAGGTTGATCGTGTACGTGACAGCTGCGCTTTGTCAGTTTTTGCCTCAACATGTACATTTAATGTGCCCCATTACTTTTACAAATGGCCGTATTTTCATTTGGTGCTTTAAAAAAAAGTAGCTGCTTCACTTGGTGAATTATTCTTTTCCTTTTGTGTTGGCAGTCAGTCACATTTTGTGTTAGCGATTTGTAGGCAAAACGACGACTCCGGGGCACACAGAGGCAAGAGCACATCCGGTTCGGCAATGATGCACACGAAGATTCTGAGTGTGTTAATTAATCACTGGCTGTGGCCCTCCAAATCTGACATGACTGTTTCCGATATGCGTACATCCCTGGGGATACTTACCGGCCACTTGACCTTTCATTGCAACACAGGCCCATGATTCTACAAGCTCCTGGCATCGATTTGGTCGCCCAGTATTGTGCAAACACAGCGCGGACAATCCTGGCACAATCAGTCAGAAAAGGGATGGTGTGGGGATATTTATATTGGGCCACTTTGTTTCACACGGATCTCGATTGCGATCAGTGATCCCGGAGCTGGTTCGCGCTATCCATTAGGCGGGTTCTGGTGACAGTGAACCAACGACAGATCACTGATCGCGACCCGGATCCGCGTGAAACAAACAGGTTCAATTGTGTGTGTCTGTTCGGAGGCTATCTTGAAGTTATCCTGCGAACAAACTTTTTGGTTTGCCAAGAATTGCCGGAAGTTCTCTCTCATGCACACATGCAGGTCTGAGGTCTGAAAAGTTATGTTTTCTGTCCTCATCTGGCGTGACAACTCCCCCCCCCACACACACACCCAGACACAGAAATCAGTCTGAATTGATAATTATCCGACATTGTGTCGACTTATGTTATTTCGAAATTAACACCGAAGGAATGAGACTATCATGATAAGCAATCAGAGAATATATTGTGAAATATGGAGCAATCGTTGCGCATATGCGCGAAAACGAAAACGCGTGCTTCTGTGTAGGCAAAAGCACGCTGAATGCATCCTATCTGCATGAAGTTGTCGCGGACACCACGACCTGTCACCTGCGTCATTGTCAGGCATCACTGCTCGGAAGGCATCATTCCCTGATGTAGGTGCAAAGTGTGTAAAAAAAACAGATTTAGTCCTTTTTGCCTCGATCTTAGGAAATCACCCGGGACAAATGCATGGCGGGTAAAGAGTCAGATAAACAAACATCATTAACAACGAAAGAAAACACCTACACCTGGGCACAACGTGAACAAGAAGGCAATCAGGATTTGACGCACGTTTGGCTTGCATGTCGTGGATTTTTGTTATGCCGAAATGTCGTGGATTGTTATCAAGGTCATATCCCCCTGCGCTGTGTGCACGTAGAGTCGGCGTACGTTGGCTGTCTCAACCCTTCCTCGTCACGGATCGCTGGTACTGTTTCCACGCAACTGCTTTATCACACGTCGCTACGAGTACGAGTTCATTATGTGGACCGAGTGACTGTCCCCCAGTGCCAACACAAGCAAAGCCTGTTCTTGTTGAGCCCGGGGATCGGTTTCTGCGGGTCTTTCAACAGTCACGAGTGTGGGGTGGTCGGATGACACGTTAAACCTGTTGCACTCGGCGCCAGCATACATTTCAGGCAGCGACTATTGTCGATGTATTACGTTGCATGAAATGGAATAATGGTTAGTCGAACCGAAACGGCAGCGGGAAAGTAAGGCTTCATTTCGCCTCGATCCTATTCTTCAACGAGGGATCATGGAATGCCGCACGGTGAATTACTGAGAAATTTCCCTTGAAACAATAATATTGTCGGTACGTCTGCATGCGATGGCGGCTGGCGGACCCGCGAGCGCGGCCCGCGGTCCCCCGCCCGGGCTGGCCTTCAATCTGGACGAGTGGGTACCGTGCGTGGCTTACCTGGGCCACACCGACCAGAGAGAGACGAACACGGTCACGAATGCCGACCTCGCCCGGGTGGTCGCTAAGCTGTATGGTCGCCATGAACTTGACCACGGAGCTATCATGGGTCAGATGCCCACAACAACAGAGGTAGGCCTTCGTTTACCGATGCTTGCCCTTTATTCGCATGTTCAGGTTTGTCCGTTCTCTCATAAAATTGTATTATTTTGCCTTGAAGTGCGCTATAATGTGATTAACCCTAACAGTCCTCAATCCTTCACCTGTTGGAGGACTGAGGACTGTTAGGGTTAATTAGTTAAATTTTTAAAATCTAATTTCCATCTGTCCATTTGTCTGTTCGTCTATTTATTGCAATTTCATGTTTTTTGTAAAATAGAATGATTAAAGATGAATGCAGTTGGTTTTCAAGATGTCTGTGAGTGAATGATGTTAAATGGTACGATTTTTTTACAAATTGGAAATTTAGAGTGTAATGTATTTTAAGAGAATTGCTTCGAGATTTTCATTTCTTCCAGTTTCAAGTATATTATTGTGTCGAGTTACAAGCGGCAGACTTGTCACCCATTCCTTAAAATCCTAGTCCTGTGCATTGGCTTCCTGAGATGTGAGAGTTCCTATTACAGAAACGAATATTACATCAGATGCTTCCGTCTGACAAAATATTTTCCATAAAAAGATTGGGTGTCGCGCCCAACACCAGACATGGATTGTATTCTATACTCATAGACACAGAGAGGACAGTATACGTGCCAATTATAACAAAAAGACGTGCACGGGCGGTGTGTCGTGTAAATGTTGCCCTGCCAACTGCACCGTAGCATTAATTGACCTTTTAAGATGCCCTCTTTTGCGAGAAAACTTCCCTATAGCGTTGTTTTCTCGCCACTAATTCTAACAAGCATCGTCGACCACACAAAACTCATCAACTAATTATTCGGCGCGCTGCTCTCGAGTTTGGCATACAATTGTGTTTTTGTTTTGCCTTCAGTACCTCATTTACATGACATTGGGTCTTTGAAAAGTGCTACCTGTCGCCTTGGTGATACTCGCATGAAAGCACACGAATCGATAGTACGTAGCAGTGCTACTCTAAAAATAGAACAGTAAATTTATGAACCTGAATTAGACAACCTACATATGCATTAGGCCTACGCACTTAAAAACGTGTGACATTTACTGCACAGCCATTGTTACAAAATGGAAGGTCCTCGGTTCTCCTGAATACTTTTCTGAAACAAACATGTACTTCATCGGGTAGAAACTGAAAACTGAAATAATTATAATGCATGCGCCGGTGTAGGATTTGATCCGAGGACATTCGAATTCGGTTGGAAAGTATACGAAGTACACACAAAAACATGCATGTATAATGCGAACACTACAATGTGTTTGGGTACACATTACATTCAGACCGAGGACAACAACACAAAAGAGAATAATTGAGGGCATTTGTTGCCAAGGTTTTCTTAGACGTCAAATTGTTTAAGTTAGTAAGGTTTGTTCACAGAAACTACACAGGTCCTCGATGTTTCGTGTTGTCACGAGTAAACCATTGTGTCAAGTCCTCAGTCGATCCTGTAGGTTTTCGAGAATAACAAGACTTTAACTCAATTCCTTGTTTTGTTTGACTCCTTCCATCGGCTGTGTTTTGTAAACCAACATGTTAGACAAGGCCTATGTAGGTCCTACCGGTAATCAGTCTTGAGGCAGTAAGGAATTCATCTCGCGTTGTTTTAAACTTGATGTGGCAGAAACACTGAACACTTTTGCACAACAAAGCATGTCCAACGCTGACTTTGAGGATTATCTATCGTTCATCTGTGATTCATCTGTCGCTCTTAATCATTCCGTAAATTGTCTTCTACTTATGCAGGTGTATGTTAAAGTTGTGCCTCCAGGACTCATTTTAAGGGTCATCAATACCTCTCTATCCCACCGGGCGAGCGACGGTCCCCGTGAGGGCATCAGAGAGTTCTTCGAGACTGTCCGTATAGCGAGATGCTCCGCCAATCACGAGCCGTGCACCCACGCTCTAGTCTGGGTCTACAACCGCCGGCCGTCGCTCGGTGGGACCGTGGACGGACTGGTGGAGTGCCACGGCGTGGTGTGCCGTGACCTGCGGGACGCCACCAGGCTGGCCAACACGCTGGCCATGGCGTTCTACGAGATGCGTCAGCAATCCGTCGCCATCGGGAACGCCTTTGGCGCCGTGGGTGGCGCGGTGAGCATGTCTGGGCTGATGTGGAGCATGCCAGGGGAACTGCCACCGGCCTACACGCCCGTTACCGGCGATGGAGCCCCTGAGCCGCGGGCAATGCGGGGCAGAAGCCGCGGCAGCAGGCAGATGCGAGTTCTGGAGGTGGCCACTGTCCACCGCGAGGACGACTGTGATGAGGATTCCGGACTGGACCCGAGCCCCAGGTCGACTGGTTCCCCGAGCTCGCGAGAGGCTACCCCACGAAACGCCACTGGAGGCATGAGGAATTCCACCGTGTCGCTGCACTCAACCGTCGCCATCTCCGAGGGCAGGTCTCCACGCGGACGGCGGCCCGGTGGCTTGCCGGACGTTTCTGCAGACGACTCTTGGGGAAGCCGTGTCGAGTAAGTCCAGAATATCGAAAGATTCATGTCCTGGGCACTCCTGAACGCACTGGGTACAAACTTACATGCCAATCGAAACTTGTATCGAACTAGCCCATAGTAACCTTATAATACACTGCACTATAGCTGGTTACATTTTTATGCACGTTCGAACATTCCCCCGTGGTTCGAGCGACAAAATATGCACAAAATATATCCAGGACCCATGCAAACTCACCCGACTAGTACACGTATTCACAAATGGTCGTCGCTCGAACTTGAACGAGGACGTTTTGCGTTGAGCGCAGTTCTTTACTGAGTCACCTGTGTTCACAAATGGGTAACTGCGGCAGTGTCAAGTCGCTAACCTGCCGTTTTAACGCCGTTCATTTGATGTGTGGGGTGTTCGATTTTTTTCACTGGCCGTGGACCATGTTTTGGGCTATAACAAATGCCTTTCCAAACTAGTTTGATTAGTCCGTAACAAGTAGGATATCGTGATCTACACGTTTATGCTTTGCAATGTTTGACTCGGTCAAAACAAGCAGTTTTAATGTCATTTTTAAAGATTTCAGGTTTCTGTAGTTCTGATCAACTGTATGCCATCTGACGTCTCAAAATGGTGTTGATATGAGCTTCCCTACCGTCCTGTGTGTTTCAGCGCTGTTATCTGGTTGTTTGATACAAATTTATGGCCGTGTCTTTGAAAAAAAATACTTGTAATTATAGAGTTCGGCATGGCGCTGAAGCGTTTTCTGAAATGGCGCTTGCAGTGGCTGCAGACCAGAGCAGGTACTGTTCGTGAAGCAGTCGGTGAAATGTGAGGGATGGACTTTGCTCGCAAGGCGAACGTCCATGAAACATGCGCGAGACTCTATATTACCTACTACATAGTTGATTTTGTAAAAAAATTACTCAGAATTTTTATTTTCTCGTGCTTATATTAAGTTGGATGCAACGCAGTATGTACGTCCTACTGAATGTAACTAATTGAGCTTTAAATATATACTTTATATATACAGTAATGCTAAATTATATAAATATGTTAAATTTATACACATTTACACAGATTTATCAAACTTAAAATTACTATGTTTCTATGGCACATATAAGAACTGAAGGTTTGAAGTTAATGGTTGATTTATCAATTGCATTGTATGATTAATTTGTACTCGGAGAATCCTCAGAAAATGTCCATGAACGTATTCTTTAAAGTTTTCTTTTCCAACAAACAGTAAGAACCGTCGAGCAAAATTAATAATACATGTATATGATAAGAGCGCCTTTTATAATGGCCACAATAGGACGTCATAGTGCTCGGCTTAGCATGCGCGTGAAAGCACATTGATGCGGCCATATAGGTAAATGTGAACATTTTAAGGCAACAGCTATGTTGCCAATAAAGGGGGGTAACTTCCTGTAAGGTTGGCCTCCCATACAAATGGTAGACAGTAGGCCTAAAGGAAAGGTGCCTACAGCACAGTATTCAGCAGTAATCAAACGACCCGGATGGCGTGTCGTGTTAACCTTTGCATCGTCATGATGGCTTTTTCGTGTATCGTTGCTTGGAAACCGCGAGCCTCTTTCATAACACAACAGATCCGGATCTTTTTTTCCCCATGACTGCCCAGGGTTTTCCCCTTTATAGAATTCAACGCGAGGTTTATTGCCAAGACCTTCCTGGTCTCCTTGTTGTGCTAAAGTTCCATTGTGGACTCTTCAGTCAGTGTACCCGGAAAAAAATAATGCAGTGCATTATTTGAATTTTGCTTGTATTTCGTGTTGTGCGCGACCACTGCATCGTATTACACATGCGCACTTGTCATGCAATTCAGCCTGCAATATGTGCGGTTAGCTCTTTCAAGCACTGCCAAACTTGGATTAAAACAGCAAACTTTTGGCACCCTTTGAAATGAGGTACAGTTTGTCCTTCACTAATGTGATGCGAACTTCAGAAGTTTTGCCCGGTTCGTAAAGTGCGCCTCCTATTGACAAAATATTTCCCGCTTTGAACAGCGCTGTCATGAAAATGTCGAAAAGATGTGACACATAACACTGATCATGCGTTCTATCTTGTAACTGGGGGAATCTCTAGAGAGTGCTAAATTTCAGGCTACTTTGCCTCCGTAAATGGAGTGGTTAACCTAGCCTTTGAAAATAATTGGGTGGCTACTTCGCCTTAGAAAATAAATTTTAAAAATTGAAGTCTCTTTTTGTGTGTTTTTCTTTATCCAAGTTTTTTCTTTTCCAAACTAAAGTAAATGAATTTTTATATCAAAAGGAAAATAAATAGACCACCTGGGTAACAAATAAAATAAGATATGAAAAGAAGCGCCGCCGCTGTAGCTTACCAGAATATATTAGCTGTATGCTACTGCCAAACAACCCGGTTCACCGCAGCGACTAACGCGAAGAAAAAATGATAAAACTTAACAACCGGAATCACCCAGAAGGAAGCGCAGGAACTCGGAGTAGTGGAGCGACCGCTTGTGACCATCAGCCACGCAGGAAGGAATGAGAGAGAGAGCCTCCTGCGTCGTATTTTGTAATCCCTGACCAGGACAATGTCCCTGACGTCAAAGCAAAATAGCAGGAAGAAGGGCGGATCCAGGGGCCGGGGTGGGGCTCACCTACCAAAAAAGCAGCATATGTCTAGTTTGAAATTTGAGAGAAAGACCCTTTAAGGTGTGCAAAAAAAAACCCCAAAATGTGTCCCCACACCTCGGAAAGGCCATAAGAAGTTACATTACAAAATTTCAAACATTTGAGCTTGAAAAGGTATAGGTTAATTACCTCTTCAGACAAGGACAAATAACGATAGCATTGCTGACACACGTCATTTCCATCAACACGCGGCAAGTTTCTTTACTGCTATTCGCACTCTCTTTTCGCACTCCAGGTTCGAGTTTGGGCGGCCTGTTCTTGACACGGGTTTCTTGTTCTCGCGCGCGAACGGCGGGAACACGACTCAAGAACACTGTTCTCGGAACAGGATCACACACCAACCCCTCGTCAGGATTTTACAGGAGCACACGGAAAAACT
>NW_019091420.1:914720-937540 GCF_001949145.1 Acanthaster planci
GAGAGAGAGAGAGAGAGAGAGAGAGAGAGAGAGAGAGAGAGAGAGAGAGCGCGCGCCAGGAATCCCCAACCGGCGGCACGGATGCCGTTTATCGGATGTTAAATGTATATCCATGATGGTAGCGATCAGACGCTGCGCTTGACGAGAAGGGTCTGCAGCCGCTGCCCGGTGTGACGACTAGCGATTGGCACAAACAAGTCGCGGAAATCGTGAATCAAGTTGGCGGGCCCACTTTCCTCTGTACGTTGTTAAAAAACAAAAAAACTAACAAATAGTTGTTGATTAAAAATAAAAACAGCAGTTGGCAATAGCGAACAGAATGAGACAACACAAATTGAAACAAAACAACGTCCTGCGTCGCCGCGTTGTCTTGAAATGTTCGCAAGTTGAAGTAGAGTTTGAAATTAGAAATTTTACTGAAAAATTGCTTGGGTTAAATTTCGCGAGGGTGAAAACTGCAACTACCCAATTGTTTCAACCCGATTTGGGTGATTGAAATGAAATTTGATCTAAGACGTTTTCTTGTTTTATTTGGTTGTATGTGTTGCCAGTTTGTTTGGATGGGTGCGCATGCGTGGCATACATAGTGTGGACCTCTGCGCAAAAGAAGTCCACATAATGTAGGGTGCGATGGCGTAGCGTGGACTCGCACACGTTTCCCCCTCTCTGAAAAACAGTTTCAGAGGCATTTTGGGGTCAAGGTTATCCGTGGCAAAATGAATAGGAACAGTCCAGGAAATCATCATAAAAAATCCAGCTCGAAGGAGTTTTCCTAGTTAGAGAAAAAAGTAGCATTATTCTCAAGTTTCCTTATCCACAGGAGAACAAAGCAATGTCCACACGTTGTATGTAAAACAAGTGTGTGGGTGGTTGAGTGTGTGTGTTTGATTCATTTCTACATAACATGGTTTAATTTCCGCTCAGATTAGCGACTTTCCGTTCATTTTGGCTTAATTTATAATCAGTTGTCAATGATCTGGATAACCAAAGAACTTTCATTCGCTTACTTAACTTTGTGTTTGGTTTATTTGTTTTACTTCATCCAGTTTTGTTGAAATATATTCCCCACTAACCTGAGGGTTACCTAAACAATATAAAGCTTGCGTGATACGGAAACAAACGGCCCAATATCTGTTTGTTTTCGCTGCTCTCTTTTGCAAAGAGATGGGTTCTGGTGTCAAGTGGCGTAATCGTAACAGGGTGGGACGTGGGCTCAAGAAAGGACAATACCACTGTGTCTTGTCACTTTGATTTGATAAATATGCAGAATTATGCTCACGAAATAAACAGTAAAACCGGCGGGCAGAACCAAGGCCTCATCGTTGAAATGGATGGCAAAAATATATAATATATATTTATGCACATAAAATTAACATCTTAAGCTGGTTAGCAAGACCATAGAGGAAGGACACACAGGGAGTTGCAACTCTGGCACTTCAAAGCGTTCAATGATTGTCGCCGCCGAGTCGGACGAAAAGTATAGTAAATATTCCAAAAATAATGCCCGATTACTGCCTGTATCTTAGCTGAACAGGCAGGATCAGTAATATCCTAGCAATACTTGTAATGTTTTGCTTACAATTAAATACAAATTATTTCTGTGACCAGTAAGTAGAGAGAAAAAAATCCCTAATATTAGACCCACTTTTGCCATCCCGAATACACTTTTTTTTAATTTCGATACATTGTTCCATTATCCATCCAAAGTTTGTAATTTTATTCTCCTTTCCGTTTTCAAAGACAAAATCTTGACCACTACTTGAAAGCCAGGTAACTAAGGAACAAAATGCGCTATTTCATCACAGGGAGTGATACTGAAATCTCCTAAAGTACACTTAGGCTATGTACAAATGCCGTAATAAAGATGATTCAAACAAAACACAAAAACTTGTAAACAACGGAGCTCTATATTCCCGAAAGAACTTCAGAAGAAAGCGTTCACTGAAGGCGACGGCTGCGCTTGTACATTTTAGGGCACACGGCGTAACACAAGCAACTGCGCAAGCATTACATTCGATGTTGTTATGAGATCATACCGAGCACCAACAAAGGCATGAATATTCAATTCTCTATACCTCAGTGCAAAAAGTTTCAAGGATGCAGATTACCATCGACAAATTCTGGCGGTGATCACAGGGTACAAAGGGGTTTCGTGGTTGTTAAACAGATAGTGCGTAGCGAGCGTTCGCTGCGCTCTGGCAATGGAAATACAAAGCATGCCAGAAAGCGGTAATTGGCCAGATGTTACAGCCCGGGCTGTTAAAACTCCTACTGTGTCCTTCCTCCGTGGCAAGACTTGGGCCATATTGATGAAGCAGGAATGTACATGTATAGTACATTTACCTACACAGTGGACACTGGAAATGAACAGGTAAACAAGCAAGCCAAATTAAGACTATATTGGTGAAACTGTGTGTATGGAAAAAAGGGAAAAATGGCCAGCCTGTAATCGAAATCATAAACTTTCAGGTGGTTCCCACTATCAGAATTTCATTGAAGGTCGTACAGTAAATCATCCACGTCCACAGTGTGAATACACCTGGTTCAGGAGAGTTGCGCCGAAACAATGACTCCCACCATATGGAATAGCCTCCCCCCCCCCGTTACGTCACGTGACCTATACAGATGTATGGATAATTTGGGCACTGAGGGGTGTCATTTGCGGGGGGCCCTCAATAGAGGTTATGCTCGGCAGCCATCTTCCTGGTCAGTGCTTTACTCATGGGGGGATATACACAAAGGGTCTACTCATGTGCGTGACCAGTGGAGCAAAAACACTGACCGGGAAGACAGCTGCCCTGCAACCTCTGTAAGGTTGGGTAACAGTCGAAACACTAATCAAAGCGGACTATTACCACATTCTTTCCTTCTCATGACTTCGATTGTTTACTGTACCTGTCAATGAGCACTTTGGAGAACTGCACACCTCCTTAAGATCCTGAATGCTGCTCTCTTGGTCAGCCATGGACGCCAGACGAAGTTTAATTCAGACGACCTGTGACCGCGGGTTGCGAGTCTTCCACGGCATAAACAGCATCAACTTCGACTTCCACCTGGGTGAGGGCACATACCTGGATCTAACTTTCACATCCAAGCTCTACCTGAAGACCACATGGCAAACACCGCCCTAAAGGCCTGCCGGATGACGGGGCCACGAACCTCATATAAAAGACCTGTATATGGACCAGTAGGCTAATCCCTTACGCAGCACACAGAGTTCATTGAAGCCGCCGGAGTCCATCTTACCGTCCAGAATATAACAAACAGTACAAAGGTTTGCTTAAATGCCACTGTTAAGCAAAATGCCAAAGGCAAAACGAGAAGATTTACTGGTTTTAATATGAAAAGAAGGGTTACCATGGCAAGCGAGCCAACTGCAAGCGGTTGTATTTGGCCCGATAAAATGGCCGCCGGTGGCTTCAGTCAGTACAAAGGCATTCGAACTGCAGATTGTGCATGGGGTTTATGGCCTATCAAAAGGAATCGAAAACACTTCCACCCACGGTTATACATACACCCATCAAGGTATGGGACGGAGGGGGCAGCCCCCTACATCATGATGTCCAATCCCAATACACACTCTAGACTATTCTTACCTGACACATCCCCCCCCATGTTCGTAGAGAATTCATGAGATTCTAGTCAAATAATGACCAACACAAATGTGTGTGTGTATGGTGGGGGTGCTCTCCGTCCAACATCTTGCTTCAAATGTAACATTGTGCCACTGTTTGGAATCCCCATCATCAAATCACTACAAATGTACATAGATTAGGCGTTAACGTGTCCTCCGAGGGAGAGGGATTTGTAGCACTTGGATATGCTCGAGTAAACCTTTTGTAGGTTCAATGTAATTAATTCAAGTAACAAAACATCCTCTGAGACACCACGGGGACGCCAGAAACGCATAACCTCTGTTAACAAGATGGAAGCCATCCAGGAGAAAGCGGCTGGATTTATCCAGACCATCTACCGACAAACGGAATATAAGTCGACTTACTAAGATAAGTTATCTCTGAACAAGTCGGATGGCACTCACACTAGCGCCGCAGTAATGATTGGTTTTGTAGTTCTCTTAATCTGATATCGCATGAGAGGTACTGTGCGAGGTTTGCAGTTTTGAATTCAAATTCCACAAAGATTCCACTTGTCAGAGATGTTATTTTGAAGGAAACACTTAAGTATCGTCCCAAAAGTTCTCTTGCCTTAAATTTTAATTCATTTTTTGTAATTTTGTTTGAAAAGTAACAAAGTTTGCTGCAGTTTCGTCTTGTGTAGCCAGTTGGATCATAAGCCAATGTGGTTTTGATGGTGGTGTTGACTGAATTTCACGTGCAGCATAATGGTGATCAACGGAAGCGCAGAAAGGCCACGTAGTAATCTGGGGGAAAATATGATCGCTTCCCCGGTGGTCGAAGTGTTTCTTGCATAGCTATTGAAAATACCCAGATGTGATACTCTGACATTAAACATTAGCCATGACAGGCCGGAGGTCAAAAATTCAAAGACAATTGACACAGCTGATTCTTTCCAGCTGTACCAACTCTATACAGAGCCCGTGCAACCGTTTAACACGCACTCCAAATCGATATTCTGGTATTTGGCGAAAGTGTTCTGTCACACTGCCTGCGGTGGGCTTTGTGGCGGTGGTTGATCCGATGGAGCCCACAGAATTGTGTAGAACAGACTTCTGTACAGACGATGCAATGCCACAACTTGTTGACGGACGTCGACCCCCACTGGCTCCATAGGTAGGTTCACATTGTAAATAAAGTGTGACGTCATCGGTATAGGCCTATTCAATCCGACTTCACCCAAAGTTTGTTAAGTGTTATGTTCTTATTCAGCAGTTTGATTACTTTGTGACATTTTTAAACATTAAACAAGGGCAAAACAGGGAACAACAACAAAGAAAGCCAATGCTGGATTTTTGTTTTAACGTTCTGGCCATTTTTTATACCCAATGCTTTTCAAGAACTGCAAAGAAGGTCGAGTCCCCACTTCCTCCCAAATGGTGAGCCTGCAGAGGGCGGCTCGGAATACATACACGCGTGAGCCTATGAAACAGTCTGAGCAGGGACAGATAGCGCGGTGAGACCTCAAACGTTTCTCTGGGGCCGAGGCTGAGATTTAGAGTTTACTCCGCTCTTTGGCGGGAGTTTCAAGTTAATTACTGCGTTCTTATGTTGAACACTGAACGAGAGACTTGAGTCACGACTGCTGTCGTGTCACGACTGTTACTGGCCATTTCGCGAAGACCACTGTTTTCACATTAACGCCAGGGATGTTAAACAAAAAATTTCGATGGTTTTAACCTATTTAGCGATACTCTGAAAACCTGGAAAATTATAAAATTATAAACATGCATAGCACGCTATGTTTCATGGGATAGATCACAGGTATTATTTGGAGGCCCCCAAAAAATCGAACCAGAAGTGTTTCTTTGAAATGTGCACGGGGATGGGTGTGTGCGCTATCCGGTTCGGAAAGTGTGACGTCACTTCAGTTCAACGGTAATTGAATTTGAACGTGAATCTAATCAACATAAAACGTGGCGAGGTTTTTTGTTCACCACGCAATGCGTATTTTTCAGTGTTCGGTCAACTGGGCATTGCTCCAGGCTACTCGACGCCATCTGTACCTTACACGTGACCACTGCTCGGATATCCGGGTCGACTAGGGAACACCCAAGCTGACGCGTTGAGTTCCGGTTCCATGGTTCTGTGTATACATGTAGCTCCGTGTGCATGCATTAGACATGGTTTAATAACGGGTTTTGCCCATACCTCGACGTGTATTTGTAATACTGATATCTCAGGGTTTGCCCGAGAACTTGCAAAAAAATAGCACGTTTACTTGGGTGGGACTCGAACCAACGACCTTCCACTTCAAAAGTCCTATTCATCAAGACAGGCCAGAAAGCAAACATGGCACAATACATGGAAGAAAATAAATGGTAGCCTAGGTATCCCCAACATTTGACAAAATGTCCGGCTGCATAAAAAGTGGAACTCAAGCGCAGACAGGGGCCATGCAGCCAGTCTTTGGAAGTGCTAAATCCAACATTCAGTGTTAAAACCCAATATTTCAACTGGTCCTTCAGTGTTCTAAATACTAATTCAACTCCTGTAAGTACTGGATTCAACACTTCAGTTTTTAGCCAATGCCCACGCAAGTTCAAACTCAGCCATGTTGCTCTTTGGGGGAGCATGGGGGAGGGTCGGTTGAGGGAAAGAGTAGATTTTGTGCGTTAGTGAAAAAAGTTGGGGGGAAAAGGGATAATCCTTTTGTCCTTGGCTGCATAGTTCATGGTTTCTCTCACCTGGCTTAGCTTCTCTGCTTGTGGAGATGGGCGATAAATGATTAATGATTCAGTTATAACACGGACTATGGTTCCAAGTCCAAATAATAAAACAAAAACGCGAAAGTGAATTCGTCCTTCCCCAACAACCTTGGATTCGGGTTGTGTTCTCTCTTTTGTGAGAATGTTATCTTGACATCAAAACGTGTTAATTACGCAGTGATGTTTTGTTTATGTTTTACGAAATTACATTTATCCAATTGAATCGGAACATGACAAACCGTTGAAAAAGATGACGCCTTGCAGGCTTCACAATGGCTGATATACTTGTGCTTTTTAACTACAAAAATTACAATCTCGTTTAACCGGTAAAGCCTGGTTTCATATCGGGATGAAGCCACACACAAAGCATTGCCGATTGGTTTCGGACGATACGCAATCATATGGAAACACTTTTATCTTCACTAATGCAAACAGGGACGGTGACAATTGGCAAAGTTGAATTTGATTCAACTTTGCCGACTGCAGGTCGCCAGAGTAGGCTTTTAAAACAAGCACGCTTGGCATGATCGGCGTGCAATGATGTCTCGCTCTCTTACTACCACTCGTATTGCCAATATTCTCCATGTAAGTAACATATGACGTCCAAATCATCAACAAAATTGCTGTCCGTAAACAAAATATCAAACTAGAGTAACAGATTGACTTCAAGAGGCCGTACACCACCCTAAGAATGTATTTTTTGCGAAAAGTTTCCGCGTTTCAGACGCCATTTTGTTTAATTTAGGGGTGGAATGACGTTACACACCGTCTCTTCCGTGACTGTTCACGTCTTTATATCTTGTCGGCGTTCGTTACGACCATTATAATGGAAAACTGGGCTTTAGGGGTTCCTTTGGAACTCTCTTGAGATTCCTTTGCTGCTGACCGTCTACGTGCCATGGTGTTTGCAATAGGAGCGCCGGTCGCCTCCCGGGCAGGTGAACTTGTGAGTGATCCAGTCCACATTCTGGCACTCCCGGCTGCAGTAGAAGACGTCTGGGCACCTGCCGCAGCTCAGCAGCGGCTGGCCGTCTGGCTGCTTGGTGTCTGCGCAGGCGTTGCAGAAACGGACCGAGAGCTTCGTCGGTGCCCGAAATGCCTGCAAGCATGAGGTGTCGAGCATTGTCAGCGTAAAACCGTGCACAGAACCCACCGATGATGATGCTCGAGTTCGGGATTGAAATCCCGCGTCCTTGCTTACAGGCCCTAAATGTTACGCCCTTAATACAATCATGGTAGTGTAATGGCATCTCACATATACTCTAACTGTGAAGGGGTCCAAGGGTTAATAAGTAACAAATACCGCGTTTACAAAATTACATAGTTCTATAAAAGCGCGTGGTAAATGGATCTTTTTCTTAGAGCAATACATGTATTACAGGACCGTTAATAAAAATGTATGATTTATTTTTATCCCTATAAAAAATGTAGGAGTAAAATTTAGGCCAGCTAAACCAACCTGCGTTGCTGTAAGTTTCCTTTTGATTTTTATGTAGCGCCTGGGACGCAGTTCTCCAGGCTCTGCCTGGCTTTTTCCATCTTTGTTCAGTCGCTGTCCAGCTTCCATTTTTGGCCCACCAATTGCTTTTGTTTCCTGAAGAACATGGCGGATGATACCCAAGAGTGGTTGAATGACCGGCTGCATGCTACACTGATGCGACCCCGGTGCGTGATTGCAAGGTGGCAGCACGTCGCCGACGTCCTTCCCTTCGAAGAACTTCAGCAGGCAGTCCCGGAAGGTCTCCAGCAGCGCCTGGCTCTCTTTGATACGCTTCAGCCCCCTCTTGGCCTCCAGGGCGTCCGAGACCAGCCGCTGGACCAGCTCCGGCTCGAAGGGACAGTCCGGGGCCGTGAATCGCCGCGAGTGCACAGTGCCCACTTGGATCGGGAGAAGGCACAACGCCTTCTCCACCACATCGTCGGCGATCTCCCAGGCCTCCATGCAGCTGGGGGGTTCTAGGTCAGAAGATTCATCTGATTTCTCAGCCAAATCGGACCCCTCATCGTCTGCCGGGCTGGAGGGTGGCACCTCTGTGTCCGAACAGCTATGATCGGTATCGCTTTCTCCATGAACATCGACATCCTGTATGGGAGATGACGAGTCAATCTTCAGGCCTTGCATGCAGTCCGACAATTGTTCGATCTCCAAGGAGGGCACCTTCTTTGCTTTAAGTGCTTTAGACTTTTTGCCGAATATCCTAGAGAAAAATCCGTGACCCTCACGGCGTTCCTTTTTGCCTGTGTCTACTGCCGACGGTTCACTCAGCAAGTCCTCATCGGAAACCTTGTTGTACACCACGGCCCAGGGAGCGACACTTTGTTGCGTTGCGGCCCTGGAGTCGTCTGTTTTTGACTTAGGATGGGCATCGCTGTTGGCCTGCGCCGCCACGCTAGAGTCTTGGACCTGTAAGCTTTTGAACATCTCCATGGTTGCGTCCCCCGCCACCGGCTTATGTTTTCGAGCAGTGTGCGGTGCTTGAGGAGGTTGCGTGAGAGCAAGCTGGGCCTGGAATGCCGCTGCACTCGCGGCGAACGCCGGGGGGTGCGGTTGGAATTCATGGACGGCTTTCAGTTTGGCCCGTCCCTTAGCAACAACAGGAGCTGCCGACTCTGAGGCGAACTCCTCTTGCTGTTTTTGTCCTTGCTGCTGATGCTGTTGATATTGCTGTTGACGTTCACGCTCCTTCTGCTTCTTCGGGGGATTTTGTTTTATTTTCTGCTGTCTCTGTTCTTGGTTCGGGTGAGTGTGCTTCAGCTCTCGCTGATGTTGCTGTTGCTGGGAAGATTGCTCCAGCAGCAGTTTCTTTTGTGATTCATCTTGCTCTAGCTTTTCTCGATCTGGACTTCTCATCTTGTCTTGTTTCTGATGGCCACACTGGCAGGACTTCTCTTTAGGACCCACGCTGGAGACCGTTCTGGATCTTTGCTTTCGAGGTACGGTCGACGTCTCTTTGTGATCAAACATCTTCTGAGATGCCTCGTTCCTAAATTCCTGAGGGCACTGGAAGGTTATCTGCGAGGAAATAACAGCAGCCCGGGGATCCTGTTCTGATTGGGGAGTTGGCGTGCCTGGTTTAGACGAAGTTGTGAGGAAGGGCTTCTTCTGATTTTGCATCCCGCTCTGAGTGGCCGTTTGTACAAATGCCGCCGATGGCTCTTGAGGGAGATTGCTTTTCTGACGGGGAAAACTGATACCCATCAGCGGTACAGGTTTTCCCTGTGTTCTGACAACATTTCGTGGGAAACTGTTTTGTGCCTTCGAATTTGAATTTTGCTTGGACCTGTACGTTGCCGCGAGCTCCACATTCACTGTTTTTTTCTTGGGAGCTTTCTCGCGCTCATGTGTCTGTTTGGGAGGATTCTGTTTGCTTTTGTTGTCTTTCTGGTCTTGATCTGCATTCGGCTGATTGTGTTGAGCCTGTTGCAACGTTGGCTGATTTTTCTTTTCCAACTTGGGATGTCCTAGCTGTTCCTGCCGTCCAGGCTTTAGTGTCTCCTGTTCTTGGAGTTTCTTGGACTGCTGCTGCTCTTTCAGCGCGATGACTTGGGGCTGTGGCTGTGACACTTGATTTGTCGGCTGCTGCATTTGTTCTTGGCGCGGATGTCGGGGATGCTGTTGAGTCGGGTGTTGCTCGTCGCGCTCTGCATTCTTGGCAAGTTGCTGCTCCTGCAATACTCGGAGCCTCTGCTCTCTCTTGACTTGCTTCTTGGATTTCTTCGGCAGGTTGCTTTGGACTTGATTGACCCTTACCTGCTGTTGATTGCGCTGTTGCTGCTGCACCACTTGTGAATAATTCTGTTGCTGTTGAGGCTGAGATGGTGGATGTAGCTGAGGTTGGTTTTTAGTATTGACCTGTTCTTGTTCGCAGTTGTGCTGCATCTGCTGTTGCTGCTGCAACGGTACTGGCTGGTTTTGCTCTTGTTGCGTTGGGCTGCTGTCTTGCTGTCGCTGCTGCAGGTTTTGTTTCTGACACTGTGTTTGTTTCGTTTCCTGATGTTGTGGCATTGGTTTCTGTTGTTCCGTCAACTCTTGTTTTTCCTGTGAATGCTGGTGCTGCGCTTCACCCTGCCTCTCGTGTTGCTGCGCTTGCTTGTTGTTTTACTTGCAGCTGCTCCTCGGGCTGCTCGAGTTGTGGTGCAGGTTGACGCGCTGCCTCTTTTTGCTGCTTCGATCGTAGCTTAGGCTGCTGCTGTGATGGCCTCTGCACTTCCTGGTCCTGCTGCGCAAGTCGCCGATGCTGCTTTTGTCGCTCAATTTCTTGCGCCGGTTGCGTGTGATGCTGCGGAGTAGTATTAATTTGTGGCAGTTCACAAGCAGGTGTTATTTGTTGCAGTTGTTGAACCTTCTCTTGCTGTTTCTGTAGCGTGGGCTGGTGTTGCTGTTGCCTGATAAGCGTCTTCTTGCACTGCTGAGGTACAAGCTGTTGAGAGTGCTGCTGGTCTTTCTGCGGTAGAGTTGTTTGTTGCAGCTGCTTTGGAAACTGATGGGCTTCCTGTTGTGCAGGCTGATGCTTTGTTTGAGCCTGACTCTTTACGGACTGCTGATGAAGCTGCTTCAACTGCTGCTGTTGCGTAGACTGTTGTGGGCTCTTTTGAGATTGATGTTGTTGGGGCTGCTGCAAGTGCTGTCCTTGGTGAAGCTGTTGCAACTGCGATCCCTGCTGTTCTTCCTGTTGCTGTTGTTGCAGAGGCTCCAGTGACCGCTCCTGATGCAATTGCTGCCCCTGTCGAAGACAGTGCGCGTTCTTCTCACTTGTGCCGGACAAGGAGCCATCATGCTGAAGTTTGTTCAGTCTCTTCTCTAGCTCGATCGCATTCGCGTATGAAATCTGTAAATCCAAACAATAGAAGGAACTCTGTTTTACATTATCCACGACTTTGCAGGATTGCATAAGTCAGTGAACAATTGTTGGACGTCCATTTCCAAAACTCGAGTGTATTCGCAGTGGTGCACGATTTCACTGTTATGAAAAAGGAGACTTTAAGACGCTGGTGGCAGCGGACACATCGGTCTTTTCACAGGATTGCGCGTTGGAACTATGCTCGCATGCTCAGAACCTCGGGCGCATGTTTAGAACTGGTAAAAAGAACCAGCTTATTTACGACCACCAAGTTTCTCTCAGTCTCCCATCGGAAAAAAAGAAACGATGAACGGAAGACGGAAAATCAGAGTCTCGTGTGACAATTTGCAGTCATCGTAGTGACAAGAAGTATGCAAATTTTGGGGGCATCAGACAGACGTCAAACAGACGAAACTTCTTCACTTTTTTCCCGTGCTGTCTCTCTTTTTGATAAAATAAAGTAATGGAATGCTTCACCGCGCAAACAAACGTTTGGACGGTTAGTATATCGCTTCACGTTACCTCATACCATTGCACAAATCTGAAACCTTCATTGTGTTTTATGCAATACCTGAATAAAATTAATCCTCTATGTTAGGAAAATAAACAGTCCTCGCGTGTGTTAGCGTCCGCCATTTCACGAAACAAATTCGTGTCCGAAGCGCCGCCCACTGCTACAAGTAGTAGGCCTACCGCGTAATGGTAGACCGGTTCCCGTCCCTGCATTATTTTCCTCTTTCTTGCTGGGAGTGAAATATATAAAATGGGGCGGGAACCAGTGAGTGAAATGAAGTTCTATTCGCAGGTACCGTAGAATACAACAAATAGTTCAATGACGTGTGATAACAATCAACCATGGGGGATTTATGCAGTTACTATATCTGTGTATAAAGCACTTCTCTTTCTTGATTTGCCGAAAGTGTGTCGTGAGACGCTTGCTAGTTTAACTATTTTGTATCACCACATCAACAAGACTATATACGCACAACCTCACTCTGAAAAAGAACTACATATATACACGTAGCAACCAAAGAACTATACCCGTAGCAACTAAACCATGAAAGTACCCAGGCGTGTATTTCGGCTCATAGCCTAAATTTTTATCTGTCACTCTCGAACTCGATGAAACAGGCTACCAACTAGCTATAAGAGAACGTCCACAGCTAAAATAAGGCAGGGTTATAGGGTTATTACTGTCAACGCATTCAGGGCACGTGGTGGACCAGGAATTTTCTTTGGATAAGGAGAAAGTGCAATAATTCGGATTAAATTGCATTTGTGATTGCCCTTTTGCTAAAAACAGTTGCCTTTTCAGAAAAGTATGTTTATGGGCCTCCCGCTCCTGCGCCAAAATAAAGTGTTCAATTGTTCATTGGCATTTTTTACAAAGCGTACGCGTAACCCTACAAAACTGTGTGTAATAAAGTACAATGATCTAACATCAATCTTATACTAGCAAGGGGTGGTGAAGAAATGCCAGCATGCTTTGGTAAAACTGTACAAACCTTGTTATTGAGTCCCGTCGAGAATATAGTGGCCGGTTTCTCGTTGAGACGGGGCTGTGCTTCAGCGGCATTTGGGATTTCATTGACCGGGCCGACGGTGCAGATTGCCGGGGTCGGGGAAGTTGGAGGCGGGACGAAACGCTCCGATTTGATCGAGTGCTCAGAATTCTGCCTGGAGGCCCTAGTCTGTGGCAATGTAAAAAAAAAAAAAAAAAGAAACGCGGGATCTCCTCAGAAGACAGACTTCCCAAACCCATTTGTAACATCGAGGGCTTTTCTTCCGCCTTTATGCATGCCCACTGTTTCTTCTGCATTCAAGAGCCGTTTGAAAATGAAAAGCGTTTCACATTCCCGTGATCAATTTTGGTCCTATTTTGCATTCTGTTCCTGGACTGGACAAAAATGCATAATAATATGATACTCCCTCACTTTCAAGTGTAAAGTGCCTTTAAGTAGGCCTCAGTCTTTCTACTGACCCTGAGATTGTTAAAAAGAAAAGCTTCTTCGCGGAAAGGGCGGGACTAAGCAGCGTCTCTGCCTAGTGAGCGTGGTGGCACGCCCCGGGACATCTCAAAATTTATTCACCATAACCGCATTTGCATTAACGGGGCTCATTACCATTAGCACCCTGTTCCTATAACAAAGGAAACAAAGTTCACTTTCTCAAACTACTTAACATTTTGACCTTAAGGAATCATTACTCAATCCCGATAGGCCTAGTTTAGGAAAATTTTGACAATATTTAAGCAAGAAAACTTCAAATTTCTAACCCGAGTTTGGCAAAAGACTTAGTCGAATCACGCCATTTGGTTGTTCGTCTGGTTCCCTGACTCGGGTATTTTGGATTCATCAAAAGAAATCTCCATCCAGGTCAAGGAACCAGACTACATTCGCTAATCTGTCGTTCAATGCTCTTCGTACTTCGGGACAGTCATGTACGCTGCCGTTTTACACCAAATTTCCCTCTAAAACCAAAAGCCTAATTCTCTTTTCTTTCTGATATGAAAGAGGACATCCCCAACACCTTGTTTAGATAAGTTATTTCGAAAAAGTAGAATTCATTCCCTTGTAATAGGAACAGGGTGCGAAAGGTAATGAACCCCACATTAACTGCAAGACAAAATCTAGAAGTAGAAAAAAAGTTCACGAGTTCTAAATCCTTCAATCATGTCAGTAGACTTTGCAATGCATTCTCTGACAAAAGTTAAACACCTGAAAGCAAATTAAGGTGTTCTAGTCAAAGTAAGGATTGCTGAGAGGGGTAACTGTGCCTTGTCCTTTTTTTTATTTACAAGAAGGAATTGACCCTGTACTTACCGGTTTGAAATCAGATTGGCTCTCGCGGCTCGATTTCTTCGATTGTCCTAATCCCATCACGGCATGAAATATTCTGCATTTACTTCGGAAACTTTGAACAAATGAGGATATTTCAGCGCAGGATGTCTCGCTGAATTCGACAACGACGGTTCGAGTCAGCACGGATAAGGCCACAGTACGGTAAAACCGAGTCTGCGCCGCGCCGAACACGTTTTGAAATGCGCACAGTTCGTCTGACACTCGCGTGCTGTGCGGGCGCGTCACGCGCGCACTCTTGTGACATTTTCCCTGATGAAACCAAAATGGGGAAGTTTCCCGATGTGCAGTTTCGCCTTTTCGCGCCGGACGATTTGCAGTGAAAAAAAAATGGTGGTGTCAGAATCGGGTCTTTCGCGTTCTTGACTTCGATTTCTGCTACATAAGCGCGTCGTAAACAACAGCTCTTGAAGGATATGTCCGCCTCGGAAGCGGTCATACCCCGGAAACCTTGTTAAAGACACAATTAAATTACACCCGTGGCCTAAACGATTGCTACAAATTCTCTTTTATATTGAAGATATATTGCAAAAAAATCCAAACATTTTATATCATAATAGTACGAACGTCCGTGGCTTCAAGCCAGGTACCGTACCACTGGAAAATTAATCGGAACATACACTGCACGGTCCTCACAGAATTAGCCTTTTGAAACAAATCTGAAAAGAAGTGTGCATTTAAGCCTACATTTTACCCCAGGGATGTGAGCAGGGTTACGGTTTAAATTGCCTACAAAGCCAGGTACGAAGGAGAGGTCTCGGCACATGTACGATGCAATATATTCATCTCAAAATTGAAAACGTACAAAAATTACAAAACAATAATCGCACGAGCACTGGAGTCTCTGTTATCACATGGTCTCGTGACTCTCTACAGTCCAAATCAATCGTCATTGTTGGTATATCTGTTGATTATTCCAGGCACAAATTTACACACTGGATCATATTTATCGTTGAGACAGTAACATGAATATTCAATCTAAAAGAAATAAATATGAAACTTGTGGTTTTTTTTCTACAATGAGTTTCGCCCAAGACTAAAGTTGAATTCTTCGTTTTGGCTTCAGTGGATCAAGCTGCATGGTTGCTCAAGCAGCAACACTCCTACAGAAAGTTGTACCCAAGTGTTCAAACTTAGGAAAGAGCTGCCTTTCAAAAGCGTCTGCCATAAATTTCAGGTAACTTTTTGCAGCACATAACCAGCTCTACAAATAGATTCTGAATACAGAAACTATCCCTTTTACTCTTGAGATTGTGTCTTCGCTTGCAAGACGCTTCGATTTAACAGAAAGAGGCATGACTCTGTGTGGACAAATAAAAATCTCTCGATTATGAGGCCCATGTCAGATGGGGCACAGACGTGGACAAACACCTACGGGAAATTTGGCAAGAAGAAACCATGTGAACAGTCTAATCAAAGGTGTGTACGAACCCTCCTTTCCCCTAGGTTACTGAGCCAGGGTACTAAGCCGAATCATCTGCTTACACATCCGCAGATTTGATGGTTTTTTAATTTCATGCGTAGGGGGGAAAAGAGCTGATTATGCTCCTCTCTCCGACAAAATCACCCCAAGTGACATAGCAGGAAGTTCTGGTGAACAATGTGGATACGTATTCATGTCAGAAATAAAAATCCCTGTTTCTTGTTTTCCTTTTCAAAAAGTTATGAACAATTTGTGAATTCAGGCACAGATTGCGCATGTTAATTGTCAACCTCCCTTCAGCAATCCAGCAACCACGCGTGCGTGCTTGTTTTGGTGTATAATACGGAAGTACACATACGTACGTAAAATTGACACTTGACCTTAAGAGCGGTCTTTAGTAGGTTTCACTGAAATATTCAATTTCCTCAACACAGGTTCAGTGTCGTTCCAATGTTGGTTCATAACTGGTTTATACTCGTCGCATTCAACCTTCTTTTCTCGCATACAAGAGGGGGCCTCAGGATAATCATTTAATAATATAGGCTACATGTATTTCTGGAGGAGAAGCTATTTCTGTTCACAGACGGGCAAGATTAAGATTCATTTGCATGAAAAAAGCTGTCCACTCTATTTGGAGTTTTATTTGTAATCCAACAACATACACCTGAGATTGAGCAACGGTTATCTCGGAGGATGCCCACCGGTCTACACGTGAAGGACTCGGGGTACCGTGCGAAATACATCAATTCCAATAAGCCAAAAGTCACTCCATGGCTCCATTTTTCTCAACTATTTCTTGGGAATGCCAAATCCGGCAATTGCTGTCCATTCACAAAAGCTGGAGACATAAGTACTGTTTAGCATGTATGCTGAATAAGAAGTGAGCATTTTAATGTGACTGTGGGGTGGGGAGTTGTTTTCATGCCACGATCAATGGGTCCAGACTTTTTCCTTGTTAGAGAGACTTGACTGAGTCAGTGCACAGATGCGAACGTACAGAACAAATGTACAGCAGATTTAAAAAAAAAAACCTCTACCGTACCAGCCCGACTGAGAACGACTAGTGCCAAGACTACAGCATGCTGTGCATTCACGAGATGCCTTGAAGCGGGCACCTGCTGAAAAACGCCTGGCGTGACTTGGCCTACACTCCTACAAATAAACTGTACCAAGCAGTTTGTCCTGTGAACAATACTACTAACATTTATCACGGCTTCAGATCGCACACAATACCAAACAGGAAGTATTAGATCAGAATCCAGAGGGTTGTACACCAAGAAAGCCCTAACCCCGCTGTTACATTTGACAACTATTCGTTTTTATATAAATATATATTATACTTTTTAGGGCTAAATACAAAAATGCACTATGTAAATAGATGTGATGACAGTAACCTTTTTAAAAGGGAGGAACGAAATACACATTACATTGCCTTTACTCTCGTGCAAAATTCTTCTAACTTTGATCATTATTTTCAAGTTGATAACAGTTCACATAATTCAATTAAAATACATTTTCGGATATTTCCATTGTTCGTCTAGCACAAACAAATACAAAAAATTTCCATTTGGAAAAAAGAGATAAATAAAAATAGGGCATGCCAACAACATTTTCTTGGCAAATGTTTTCTGTTCGGCTCAAGTTTGAGCCAAGGGAGAAAATTCAAATAAACCAATAGGGAACAGTTCACATTTTGCCATTGGAAATTTGCTCGACAGGGAAAAAGACTTGCAGGACTCAGGGGTACAAAGTCCCCACAGAGAGTACAAGTATTAAAAAAAAACAGGTATTACAAATATAATTTGCTAACTGTTTAAACACCTGGATCTTTCTTACAAAACAAGTCACACAAAAAAAGGAAAACCTTTCATTTAAAATTGCAAAGTCATTCTTGGAATGCCAAATAATACTTCAATACCAGAAAATCTTTACAGTTCACGAAAGTTTCAATGGAAGAATTTTTTTGTTGCAACATAATGCCTGACACACTTTTTCTGAGTCACCATTCGGAAATATCAATTTCAGCACACTGGAAAATACTGCTCACTTTACTTCAGTTGGGACGTGGAAAGGACTTTTAAATCTGGTTCTGTCTGCAGTTTTCCGACATTTCACGTCCTGTAACTTAATTTATATTTTTTTCCATGATCGAAAAAATAAACAGTTCAGATCTTGATGTGCGTATGCGTAGTTGAGATGCCAAACTCACTCGGTCATCATATACTCAATCGCAAGTTTTCCCAGTGACTCAACAGTGGAGTCCCATCTTCTTCCTGCTCAACTTATTTTTAAAATAGTCCATTCCACATTTCATGTGGAATAAATAAATACTTACTTCTTGTGCCTTTTTTTGGGGGGGGAGGGGTTGTCCCGTGCTTGGTCCCCGGTTGATTGCGGCCTACAGGTAAAGGGAGGGCGCCACGATGATCCCCGTCTGGACAAGGACGATGAGGAGGAACGTCGTCAGCAGGAGGATGCCATAGACGAGGGACTTGTCCACGGGGATGAAGAGGAGCCGCACCTGCCCGTTCAAGAATTGGATGGCCACAAGTGTATCGAACAGTGGCAAGGATTGGCCGATGAGCTTGTATCAAAGCAAGTGATTGGTCCGTTGGTAAATACCTTAGGCCTGGAGGGAATGATCACTGTATCGATGTACCCAATTGGTTGATCAATTGATACAGTCAGTCTATTGGGAATATTTGTGAAGTCTGAGGACATTTATGACCATTATTCATATGTATACTGCCCTTTTGGTGTATAGGGGGTTGAGGAAATACTAAATGGGCCTGATGTGAATTGTTTTCATTCCGAGGGGACTAAGTGGTTAAAAAGATGCAAAATCCTACAATGGATGTTAAGAATCTCATCCTGGCGAACAAAATTTGTACATATTAACTCTCACTTCCCAGGCATTCTTGCTAACAACTTTCCACAATCCTAAAAAATACTTTACTGCAGTCAAAATCCATCAACACTTTCAAGGGGCTTCAGGCTGTGGTGCAGCCAGGGGGTGGGGTGGCTTGGGGGTCCATGCCCCCCCTTAAAAAAACCCATTGCCCCTACTGGAACTTTGGAAAAGAAGCAAAATAAGAGTATTAACCCTAACACTCCCAAATCCTCCAATTTCAATATGATTTTACATACGCCCTAGGGGGTTAGGGTTAAGAATACACTGGGATGGGAACTGCCCCCACCCCACGGTTGCATCAAGCTCCCCCACTATCCCCCTAAAGTGGCAACCCTGACCGCGCCCCTGGCTTCAGGTCGCCCGTTGCAACTGGGCCCTAACCCTTCTAAATCCTGCAAGAGAATTTCCACTAACTCCCTTGTGGAGCTTTATACAGACCTGCAAAGCTCAACCCTAGCCCCCTAGGGTGTGCGTAAAATAATTTTGAGTTCAGAGGATTGGGGACTGTCAGGGTTTATCAAAGGCTCCACTTGCAACAATGCGAGATCACATCAGAAATGCAACGCACAGAGGTGACTTGAATTGCTTAGTTCAGGTTAAACGCTGGTCTGTGTCTTTGAAAAATTGGTAACATCCAAAAGCAGGTGGGGCTCACTGCAACCTGTACAAAAGATTCTGCTCAATGGTCTTTTTACAAGCAGTTGGCATATCGTCATAACAAAGCTTGTGGTCAGTATTTCTGAAAAAAAAATGGAGGCCTAGTGGAGGTAAGGTTATTCACTTTTCTACCTTGTACTTGGCCAGGGTCACAAACTGCAAGAAAGAGTCCAGATCCCGCGGTGTGCTGGTCAGGTATCCAAACACTCGCATCTCCAGTGCCGCTTGCTCGATTTTGTTGTAGATGGAACTCAATCTGGCAGCCTGACATGGTCAAACAGGGTTATTGCAAGAGAGGATTGGAACAATGAATGAATCAATGCCATGGGGTGGGACTTGGGCTACTGCAATAAACCAAATGATTCAATTCAACTGACCACATAGGAACCCATCATCACCCCCACACACACCTAACTGGGCCAATAGACCCCTTATCAACCCCACCCAGTAGCGCCCAGCCCAATCCAGACTGCCTCTTACAAGCCTAACCCAACCCAGCATGAAAATGTTGCAACCATCCTCAAAACCCCAACTGGAACAACAGAATCCAACCACCCCACCCAACAACCACACTAATCCAATCCAACCCCACATGAATCCCTCACCAGCTGCACAAACCCAACCGGACCGACAGAATCCAACCAATTCCACCCAGCTGCCCTCAGCCCAATCCTAGCCTACCCAGACAAACCCAACCCCACATGAACCCGTCACCACCTGCACAAACCCGACTAGACCGCCAGAACCCAACTGACCCCCCAACCAACATTGTCAAACCAAAGTCCAACACTGCCCAATCTACCTCAACTGACAAGGGACCCACCTTGGATCCACAACCCAGCTGACAATCAAGTTGTCCATAATTTCATACACAGCTGCTTAAATTTCGAAAATTTCAAAATCTCATGTGCTGCGAGAGAATACCGTGGCTCTGCTGAATAATTCTTGATCAGTTTGGTATTTGATCCAGCCTACGGTCCCAAGAAGAGTTGTGCACCAATTGTAGAGAAACTTGAGATGTTTGCGCTGGCTGATCTGAAGGATTTATTCAGAACTGAAATATTTTCCAACCCTTTCCCAGAGGAATTTTTGAAAATGACACCAGTCAGTTCTGAGATCATTTGAGGCCATATTTCCACTGCTACCAGTATTGTGCAAGGAAAAGTCAAAGCTTGTTCACAAGTGTTTGACGTAAAACATGACATTTGTTAACTCTGAGCTAGCAAAACCTGCCCTGACCCTGTCCAAATTTGTTTTTGGCCTGTCCTGAGAACAGGTGGACAGGCTAGATAACACCCTGCTGGTCTTTCATAGTAAAAAAAAAATAAAACAAATGTTTGGCTTACTCTTCTGATAAATATACATATAGATTTAATTCACTAGCAGTCAAAAATAGTCAAAAAGACCCTAATTTGCAATGACCTCTTTCCCCAAAACCACTTTCACTGACTGTGAATCCAGATCACAACAGCATCGGAGGAATAGATTAGTGTCCGAGTTTGTTCACTGCGCTGAGCACTTTTGTGAGCAGTTGATGCATTGAGTGATACACCGAATATGCTAATTGATTATATTCTTTAAACAAATGATGAAAATGGCAAAAATGATGTCCCACCTGGGCAATGAACTCAACAGGAATTCCACATAAAAATTCCATGTTGACTACATTTGACTTTATGGTGTTCTTAAAATATCTAGCATCTCTTTTGCTGCATTCTTAATGCAATAAAACTGGATGTAATTGAAGAAAAACAGAGGAATTGAATCACTTGCAGCAGATCTCTGTCGCCCTTTCTATTAAAAATCTTCTCTCCGTAAAACTGGCCTTTTCAGGAAGAGATGCATCATTTTCCTGAAGTTGAGGCTTCCTTAGTATATTAAAGTCTATTGGAGGGTGGCTGTGTGTGAAGTAACATGGGACAGTTCATCACTGGTCCCCTGAGGTGAGCAGTACCATTTTTGGACCATCTGCAAATTTTAGTTCTCTTAGGTTGTACATGTTGAAATATTTCTGTAGAATTTTTGTGGCATAAATTTGTAATGAACTTAAAAAAATGGTTTTGTCATTTTGTTCCCCTAAGGTTCCCGAAATGAAAAGTTTGCCTCGTTTTCAGTTCCACATGGCTAACTTGTAAAATAAAGTATCCTTGTGAAGTGAGATGTCTTTTGCTAACAAACATTCCAAGGTGTCCGATGTCAGGTCTCAGACTTCTCAAGAACTTTAAACCATTTTCCTAAACATATACAGATTCAGGATGCACCGCTAGTTAGTCCACGTAATGACCACAAAGAATGCACCCACGCAGCAGCTTACAAGCTCAACACGTGCTTTCACGCGAGCATGGGCAGTTTGGACCGCAGCAAAGTTCACCAAAGGTGTGCTGTTTCGTACAAGAATGCTGTACACACAGCAAGCCAGTTTTCCTCCGTCTCGGACGTGTCACTGAGAATGCCCGTCATTTGACCCGAGACTGAGTGACCTGTGACATACACTGGACAGCAAAAGAAACTTGCTACTTCTGTCAAAGGCCACACATAAAAATTCACTCCATAGAAAAAAAACAATTTTTGCACACAGGTATGCTGCAATACCCCTCACTAATCACATGACCAAAAGCAAGTGATTATCTTTACAACAAAGAAGAAATTGACATGCACAGCAACTTGGTTACTGAATCAAAAGTCACACAAAAGCACTCTCCACCAAGCAAAAATGACCCCTTGAATGGACAACATTTTAAACAACCAATGACAAACTGAACACCTGTTTTGTCAAAATGACGTGCATGAGTGGTTTCTGCATAGGGATGCCATCCTTACTGACTATGCATATACATTATTGAAAAGTAATGACTGCGACTTCTTTATTTCGTCCTATGACATTGATTTCCACGTAAAACTTAAGGCTTATTCTGTTACATTCTGTGACTTCTGATTCAGTAACCAAGTTGCTGTGCATGTCAATTTCATCTTTGTTATAAAGATAATCATTTGCTTTTGGTCATGTGATTAGTGAGGGGTATTGCAACATACCTGTGTACAAAAATTGTTTATTTCTATGGAGTGAATTTTTATGTGTGGTCTTTGACAGAAGTGGCAAGTTTCTTTTGCTGTCCAGTTGAGTTATGATGATTTTTATCACATGATCTTCTTGACTTGACAGCAACACTCCCCGACCCCAGGGAAAACCTGCCGGCGGTTTACCTGCACGAACGGGAAGACCAGGATGACCAACCACAGTAGAAAGAAACACACACGATACGTCAGCACCAGAGGGTTGATCTCGGTTTGATTCTGGAACAGCAGCAGGCTTACACCTGTAAATATTGAATAATAAAACCCTGCATTACCTCAGCGACGCCAGGGATTTCCCCTGTCCTAACACAGAGGACGTCTGGCAAATTCTGCAAGCAGTGCTGAGTGGTGTGCATGTATACATTGGGCATGATTGGCCGATTTGCCCGATGGCTCAAGCTCCGCGCGATCACTCAATCTTACTGCATGATTTGTCGATAGGTCCGCCATCAGCAAATGTGCTTTCTTTCTGATTCGTGGTTGCGAAAGATTGCTTCAAAACGGGGATGCGGAGTAGAAATTTTACGCGGATTCGACCAATCGTGCAGATCAATCAACTGGGCAATCCTGCCGAACCAATGCACTCTATCCTCATCTCTTCACATGAGTGACTTCCGCTGTGTTTGTACACACACACACACATGTATGTATTTGCGTGCAACTGGGGACCCCCTATTGTTCCTCTTTTGTTTGTACTCTAACTTTTTTAGAA
>NW_019091420.1:957305-968330 GCF_001949145.1 Acanthaster planci
ACGTGAGACGGCATTTTGCGACGGCATCTGTTTGCTGCTACATCAGGCAGTCAAAGCTGCAGGGTACATGTATCAACCAGGGGGCGAGCTTGGTATTCAGACGGGGCACGCTCAAAAGAAAGCACATTGCGGGTCACTCGGGGAAATAATGCCCATCCGAAGTCGGCCCAATCGAGGTCACATGTAGACTTGCATGCACCGAACATGTCCAAACTGTCATGACGTGACCAGTTGTTTTGTTCTCAAAAGGCCTTGCCTTCGGAAAAACTAAAAGAGCTCCTTCCCTCCTTATGCCAGTCGCATCGCATGCATTTTGATTGTCTGCTGGAATTCTGGTCATCTGCTCCTATATGTTTTTTGCAAGAGCCTGAAAATCCAAAGGACCATCTAAATTGTTTTTGTTTGTTTGTTTCTGTTTGGTTATCCCACAGCTTCGAACCCCGATCCAGGCCTACTTTGACCGGCAGCCGGAGGTGAACCGTCACATGCGGGCGGTGCTGGTGGACTGGCTGGTGGAAGTCCAGGAGAACTTTGAGCTGAACCACGAGACGCTGTACCTGGCCGTCAAGCTGGTGGACCGCTACCTGATGCAGAAGGCCGTCACGCGAGATGTTCTGCAGCTCCTGGGCGCCACCTCGCTCTTCATCGCCTGCAAATACGACGTGAGTTTTTACTTTCCCCTCAGCCCGTTTCCAGCCCCAGTCTGTCTCCTGAAGAGAATTTCCAACCTTACCCCCCCCACAGTTTCCTGGCAATGGCATAGAAATCTTGTTAGGTTCGGCATGGTTTTTGGGTTGGATGTGTTTGTGGCCTCTTCAGCTTCGGTGGATGTGGTTGAGAATAGTTGATGGCAAAGTGCCATGCTGGCGATGGTATGATTGCTCACAGTTTCTGCAATGCAGTGTCGCTCTTGTGCAATGCTTCGATTTGTTCAATGCTGCATAGTGAATACGCTCAGAGAAAAACCTACCTGGGGCCAATTTCATGGGGCTCAGAAAAGTGCTAAGCACATGAGAAAGTTGCTCAGCAAAAACAGGTTACCAGCCAAAAAGTTATGCTATGTGTATTGCTTGTCCCTGGTGCTCTGCAAATTTTTGCTTTGCTCATAAATTTTCTAATCACAGTTTTCAACGGAGCAGGTATTTGACCCTGTTGCATTTGAGTATGCCTGATACGTTTGCTGCTGTAGTGAGTGCAGGTGCCATCAAATTTCGTCGTTACAAGAGAGACCACTTCATATTTCGGTCCTAATTTCAGGAGCGTTGCCCGCCTGCCCTGGACGACTTCAAGTACATCTGTGACGACGCCTACGAGAGACAGCAGTTCATCGACATGGAGATGGCCATCCTGGCCCTGCTGGACTTTGACCTGGGCATTCCATTGTCCTACCGATTCCTCCGGAGATATGCCAAGGTAAACTAACCCCTTCCCGGCCCCCACAACACAAACAATTCCACACTCTGGAAGGCTGTCAAATCTTCCACTCTGCCCCTCACCTGTCCACAACTGTTGAAATGTCTCATGTATTTGTTGCGATAGTGTGCCCACGCCTCCATGGAGACTCTAACGCTCGCCCGCTTCATCTTGGAGTTGTCGCTGACGGAAGCCCAGTTCCTGGAGACGCGGGACTCGCTGATCGCAGCAGCCGCCCTGCTGCTGGCCTTCAAGATGACCAAGACTGGAGAATGGGTGAGTTTAAGAATCCGGAAGAGTTTTTAAAACTGGTTCTCTCCTCTTTCACTGACAGAGAGCTTATAAGGTACACATCACAAGCTTGTCCCTGAATCTGTGGACCATCTAACTTGTGGGCGTCTAGGTTGATTGGAAATCCATTATATTAATGGGTACCAGAGTTAGTTTTGTACTTCAGTGAATGAAAACCCGTAGCTGTCTTGTACCAAACTTTTTAACCCCCATGCCAAAAAAAACCCACCAAAAGCCAATGAAAATGCAGTACTTATTAATGATAAGAACGTTGTTAAGCCCCCGTGAAGTGTTTGAAAACTAACATTGTCTTATGCTAAATAGTGCTGAGCCAAATCCAAGCACATGCCCTGCCAGTCCTAGGCCATTTCTGGAGACTTTTTCTGGATGTCATCTTCGTCTTTGGCTTCATCTCAAGTATTGGCAAGGACGAATGATATCGCTCCAAGCCACGTTCTCGTATCAGACCTTCAGATCGGGAAATGAGTGGTAGAGTCTCCTCGGCAAGAGTGAAACTCACAAAACCGAAGCCAAATACAAACATGTGGACAAGATCTCCAAATCCTCCCAGACTTGCATTTGCGTCCACCCTGCAGTCCCTCCATGCACACCGCATTAAAGCTGACACCTGCGCCCAAATCATGTCGCTGCTAAGCACACCACTTCATGCTTGCGGAGGCTCCATATATCTCATGAAGACCATGGGCAGTAAGCACTCTTACCCTGGAGAAGAAAGTTTGCTTAACATAGTGACCAAGCAATGGAAATCGCTGTGCATGCGCAGCCGTGAGCACAACCACACCAAGCACCACCATGAAATAATGCTTAGTTTTACGCTGAGCAAACTTTTTTGCTGCAGTAAGCAGTAAGCATGACTTTTCTGCTAACTGTTAAGCAGCGCCATGAAGTTGGGCCCCGATTTCCACCCATTGCCTGTAATGCATTCGCGTTCCGTATTCATTCTTCAGGACACCACTCTCCAGTACTACTCGGGTTACAAGGAGTCGGAGTTGACTGAACTGACCAGCCAGCTGAACTCCATGCTGGCTGCCACGCCCAACAAGCAGCTGATGACCATCAGGAACAAGTATTCACACAAGTATGTCCATTATGACGGTCAGTCAGATGTCAGCTGCCTGATCTCTGAGAGGTTTTCTTGTTTCTTTAATCAGGATCGACAAGAGTGCATCTGGCGCCCATGTTGTGGCATTTTATGCACACACAGCTCATGTAGATAGGATGTCTATGTTATAACATTAACCCCTTTGCGCCGGGACGCGGCTAGAGCCGCCCTAAAAACTGAGATCCTCAGCCTGCTTTTCAGGTATTATTCTCGGCCCACGCTCGAGCGAACATGGTGAAAGAAAGCAGACCCTGGCTCTTGTATGTATGGTAATTGGTCTTTGTGAGTAGCCCAGAAATGAAAAGACCTAATTTGCATCATAATCACCGGCTTCACAATAGTCCCCACTTTGAAAAGAGGCAACGGGAATGTGGACGCTTGAGTAGAGCCGCATGCCACCGAACAATCAGCCTTTTCATTGTGTAATTCAAAGCGTGCATAGCACGCAGGTCCACAAACCGAGAATTTGCGGTTTGGCAGGTGGCCTTCGTGGCCAAGCGAGGCTGGAATTCTTGGAGTCGGCTTTCGGAAAGAAATTGTTTTTGTTTTTTGAATGAATCACACTGCCACAAACAGTCACTATACACTGTATTGATCTGCATCAGGTACATGTGTGTAGGCATAGTCTGATGACCATGCAACATGTGACTTCAAAACATTTCATCTGCTCAGCTCTGACAAGTTGGCATGTCGGGTCATGTAAGCTGGTCGGACTGACTTTTTTTTGTTTTAAAGCAGTCCACAGCAATCACATGACTCTCAGATTATGACCAAGCAATATGAACTTTGTAAAAGGGTGACACCAGCAATCCTGAAATGCCAGCCCAAAATTTCTGGGTTTTAAACCTCATGATCGCAATGAGTATGTACATGTAGTAAAACTACACTCGAGGAAAAAAAAAACGTATAGATGGATTTCACATTAGTGCCGTCTGCGCATATCTGCATTGAAACCGAGGCTCTCTGTGTTGAACTCTGTCGCGCGCGCCCGCGAAGTCAACACAGTACATGCAGTATCCGGTTCGTAAGTGTGACGCCACTTCAGTTTAAACCATGCCTACTGCACGAGATAGACGACCATCGCAAGTATGTTAGTTCGCGGTAAATTGCCATTATTTTTTCTTTTGATTTCACGAGTCGAGTCATCCTGAAAGACTCTTCCACAAAAATTTGCAGCCTGAAAAGTCTGAAGTTAACATACCTTTATGTATTTTGTGTCTTGACTCCTTACTTTCCATCGTCTGATCAAATTAAGAATTGAAGCTGACACATATAGCCTCATTTTCAAACGCAGAAGTGCACAGATTGACGCTAAAAGCATCGTATTGGGATCCCTCTATTGCTGAATGGAGTTTGGCAGCCTATTGATAGTTTGCTGTGACGGTTTTGAGTTTTAATCAAAGACAAATTACCAATATCTTTATGAGGTAAAAAAATGATTGTAAGTAGGTGTTCAACATTGAGTCCTGGGATTTGCAACAGTCACAAAAAGGGGGCTATGCTAGTTGCTATTTTTCCCATTGTAATTTTTTTTTTTGGCCCGCAGGGTATTTTACGGCGTTGCGAAGCTTCCACCTTTAGATGTGCTGCAGTTGTAGGCAAAACTCAGGTCTGCAACTGGTCACCAAAGTAATTGCAGGGAGAAATTGCGCCAAGATGGCGGAATCAGGGGCAGAAAAACACCACGGCGTTGAGTGGATTGCAAGCTGGTGCCGAGAGGACCAGCTGGCCTGGGCGACCATGGCAAGGCCAAACCAAATAACGTCCAGATGACCATGTTCCATTAACCAATGAATTAGAATTCTAACGGAGGCAATTGACAGTTGAGCTCGTATTAATTTATGTCTACAAGAGCAGTTACAGGTGACGACACAAAGTGAGAATTTTTTTTAAATTTAACTGGAAAAAAATGATTTCGCACATCAGAATGATTCCAACATGATGAATGTTAGTCCTGAAATCTTACAGTAAAAGTTGGCCGCAAAGCTCGTTCGTAATCCCTCTACAGGCCTTGAACCCTGTGACCAGGCCAAATCTTTTTTACAAATCAAATTTGACTGGTTAGAAGAATTTACAAGGAATTTTTTGAAGTGGTGATACTGCCAACAAATAATTATTTCCAAATTTTTTAAACTCCTTTTTAACCATGACCAGTACTTTCTGTATTTAAGCCAAATTCTTTCACCAATTTTTTTTTCCCTTATGTGATCAGTTGTACCAAGAGTGGTGTACAACTTTTTAATCGTGGTACGTGCGAAAAGCAATGGTTGAACTCCATCGGTAATGAGTCCAATTATGTTTGCTCAATTTCTGTCCAATTTTTTAACAGGATTTTAACAGTAAACATTTTCAAAGACAACTCTTCCTTTTTAACACAAGCAGATCAATTTTTCCGGCCAATTTACAATCCTTTCAATCATGACGACTGTACCACATTTCTCATTTACATGTAGCTTCGTCGACTGTGTATATGTACATATATTTTTAATCACCAGAAAAAAAAGTTGCCTTCTGACACTCCAGTCGAGACAGAAAGCAGAGAACCAAGCAGTTGTAAAAACATCACATAGTTATATCAAACTTATGCCGTATGTGGTGGTGTTGAATTTCAGCTTTTAATTTTTGTCCATTGTTTTAAACATTCTTTTGTTCGTGTAAATATAAAAACCAACCCCGATAAAGTGAACATCCTATCAATGTGCAGTCTCTCTCCAGTGAAGTGTTTAATTCAACCGTGCACAAACTGAATTGCAGTTGAAAAATCTAAAATTGTCCCATAATGAAGCGCCATGCACTGGGTCCAGGTTTGGTGCTTGTGTTGAAATTTTCCACCTGGATTTTGGGATATCATATCTTGTGGGTTATATATCTCTCTTTTTCAAACGAGACTGATATGACCTGTTCATTCTGGGAAAGGGACACAGGTGTTTTTAACATTCAAGTGGACCAAAGTCAGATGTGTTGTGCATTATGTTATCTGTGATTATTTCAGCTTCTGAACGGAAGCTTATAAAAGTTTCCGTGCACAGTTTAACGCAGTAACTTTAAAGAAAGCAACTTGCGATGTTCACCGGTGCATTTCCATTAAAAATCTTGGCAATGCCTTTGGTATCCGGAACACAGAAATTAACCTAGAAATTGGGGAGCTTTGCAAAGGGATGGAACATTGCCATACACTTGGGGAATATTTAGAGTTTTCACTTATTCCTCAGTAGGCACACCATCGGGCATTGAAAAACGGGTGTTTGACCTTTTTGTAAATACATGTAGAATTTTAGAGTACCAAATGATTTCCAGATTTGTGCCATGACACGTGGAAGGATCATTTGAAGGAAACGGTGCGTCTTATAAAACTGAAGAGAAATAAAAGTGAATAGTGTTAAATTAACCGATGAGACTTCACGCCTTATTTTTCTCTTGGCCAAAAATAGGAATTGTTGGAAGGTACACGGAAGAGCTTTTTTCGTCTCTCTGTACACGTGTATATTTGCTTCACGTGTCCAACATGCCTGTACATGTTGGGGACAGACCATGCTGTAACTTTAACCACTTCACGCCGGCTAAAAAGTTCCCTTGACTTACAAGCTGCCGGGCGGTGTTTTATGATTTTGACATTCGTAGTCACCATACTTTTATAGGAAAAAAAATCACCCAAGAAATGCATCTCATGTAATAAGTCAGAAGGCAATCAAGCGTGGCCGGGCACTTTAAAAAAAACGCCATTGTTATGTTTATTGTGGTGTGGCATAACAGCTTCTTTGTTCGCCCTCAGCCCAGCCAGGAAGGACAAAAAATGGGTGGGCTGGGCGACGTGTTTGTCGGCCAGGCTGGCCTAGAGTGTTGTGGTATTTCATGCCATTGTACTTTACAATAGGAGGATTACAGCTTATGGTGACTCCTAGCAGTCAGTCCGCCTGGCTGTGTGGATCTGAAGAATGTGGGCCATATGGGGTCTACGGCGGCGCTAAGTGGTTAACTTCAATACACACAAAAATAAGTGTTCAGACAATGAATGAGCAAGTTGACACGGAAATGCCATCACTTGTGCCAGCCTCCCTGGAGATCAGCAACCATTCTGGTCATCCAGTGGTTAAGTTTTGACTGGCAGCCCGGATGCATTTTATTTTCATGCATGGGTTACCGGCTACAGTCAACAAGCAGTTGACAAGTGGTCAGTCTTCTGAACTTGGCCCTCAATAACGTTTACCTCGACTTGGAATGCCTCCTCTTTCCACTGGAGTCAGGTGCCAACATTCGCTCCAAATACAAGGTACCCTGCATTCCAGTGCTTCAATATCTTCCAATGTTGCCAAATCCCCAGACTCTTTCAAAGCAAATGAACTCTACACGAGTATTACAAATGTGAATCCAGTTTATTTACAAAAAAAGAGTGGCATTTCAGAAATTTCCAGTTCAGTTTGATCTAATTTGTACAAAACAAAACTGGTATTCTCATTTTCAATGGTGAACCGGAGTCTTCAATAATCGTGTCATCATAAGACAAGACATGTCTACTTTTACATGTACTCGTAATTCCTGTGATCACCTGGCTTATAGTTACATCCATATACAAGATTACAGTATACCCAAAGAGACCACGATGCTTGCAGAAATGCTGCACCGACTGATGTTGACAAAACCACCTCGTCGTGGCTTTAAGTTTGATCAGCAACAATACGTCAACCATCGTTGATTTGCCCCGGTACCCAGGACATTTGTTTAAGCATGGCCACAAGGCAAAATCAATCCATGGTTGGCCCATTTGTATAAAGTATGCAATTGACACCATGCTGCCAGCCGTAGATACATGTACTGCTTGTCGAAAAATAACAAGGTCGTACTCTGTGGCAGGTCTGACACCCAGATATTGTTGCTGGCAGAGCTGTATATGTAGAGAATAGCACCAGCTTCAGATTTTGAAAACAGAATGGCTGTTCACTGCACCTACGGTAGAGCTGCTGTATACCGACCGTCCAAGTGCACCCACGCATTATTTCCAACAATGGTAACACTCATGTCATAACTCTCTATATTTACGGCTCTGGTTGCTAGGTGAAACAGCTCCCTCTTTGGTGATGCACAGAGCCAATAGGCTCCCGCCCTGATGTGCAGTGATCATGCAACCCAATTCGTCGCAACCCATGTACAGGTACACATGATTTTCCAACGAAAAGTTGTACTTTAACATAAGATCACACGACTCTGAGGAAATGCAGAGTGTAATAATTGTTGCAGTTACTGGCAGATGTTTTCCCTTTCCAAAATAAAATGTACACATGCCAAAAACAGCAGTCAGTGGCATTGCACGTTCAACAAGCTCGAAGGTGGGAAACCCTTCCTTTTCATTACATACAAAATTTGTGAAAAAACTGAACAAATCGATTACAGGCTACGGTTTCTGCTGTCAAATGATTACAGATTGGTGTAGGAATTTGTATCATTAAATACCCCTCATCATTTTAGAAACAGTTCATAGCAGGGGTGAAATTTGTCAGGATTTCTCCTGATATCAGGATTTTTCAAACAATCTCCTTTACAATCCGAAAAATTCCGAGTTTACAATGAAGGTATTTTTTAACATATACATGTAGAAGTCGATGTAGAGAGAAGAAAATGGGTGTTGTAAGAGGTGTCCTCAGGCAAACACAAATGTACAGTCAAACACATATAAGAAGAGCACTGATATACAAAGTCATGTTTACAGGAAATGTTTAGGTCGTAAGTCTTTGTTTCCCATCGTTGATAATACAAGGTACCAGTTATAACAAGGTAATCTGTGAAGTCCCAAGGACCTTCTTGTAGCGATGTTCCACTGTTTACCGTGGACCCTACGCTACTGCGGGGCCGTCAAAACATCTTGTGATTATTCTTTGCATATTTCATTTTTCTCCAATCTCGCCCTGGTCGTAGGTGAGACAAAAATGTCCTGGTTGCGACACGAGTGATTAGATATGTACACTGGACTTGGATTCTGCCAAATGCCTTCTCAGGCTCTTCAGCATACAAGAGCAGAAGTTGACGGCAACAATTTAGCGTAATAGGATTTTTCAAGCATACCAAAAGTTAAAATAGTGGTAATTTTTACAGCCGAGATCTGGTGCCAATTTCACAGACCTGCTATTAAAAATACAGACATCTGCTAAGCCGAGAAAAAGTTTGCTTAAGAAAAGCAGGGGTTCGGCCAAAGTACCATGCATTGCATACTTTGTTTAGCTGGTGCCCAGCCAATTTTTGCTAAGCATGTCAATTTCCTCAGCAGTAAAATCTGCTTTAATGTATGGCTTTGAGGAGGTCCCCAGCCCCCAAGAAGTGTTCTTTCAGGAATATTAAAAGAGTACAGGTTGTGGGCCCTTGAGGGCGCTGTTTCCATCTCATAAAAAGGCTAAGGTAAACTGAAGTTCAAGCAACGACTACAGTTAACTCTAGTTCGACCACTGCCACCTTGACAATGGATGGTTTAGGCCATTTAGTCGACCATTTGGAATCAGGCACTGGGGAACGGTTGCCCCTCATATGGTCATAAATAACTGATCTAATTTATAAGTACAGAGGGAACCATTCACATTCAACAGTTATATCATTGACTATAAACAGTGCGAGAGTTGTAGCCAACGGCAAAGTGTGGGTGACGAGAATTTTACAAACTAATACATCTGGGCTCATTCGAGTGTGACTGCACTGCAAGTGGGCATTGATAAAAAGTAGATGACCGGTGGTCAACGTACAGTCTGCCCCCAAACGTACTCCTGCTTAGGCCTCTGGGCACTGAAATCATGACACTGGCATCACATCTGCTCACCATGCCCAAATTTTCATCTGAATGGACACAAAAATGATATCATCCCCTTCTGTTTGCGGAAAAGTGGCACGGAAGTGCAGGCACCTTTGTGGTGAATGTCACCTTTGTTGGCCATTAGAGGGCTCGGTGGAGCAAATAGCCAGTAAAAAATACCGTACGTCCCTATCGTCTCTCTGTCTCTGTCCCTCACTATAGGGCTACTTTGCGGCCCTCGATGCTGATGGAGATGGCGCGGGGATTCTTGTTCCGGCTCCGCGCCTTGGCATCCTTGAATCGCTTCAAGTGTTTGTCGAGTTTAGTCGGTTCTTTCTTGCTGCTCTGTTGAGGAAAACAACGGCACCAATTTTTTTTATCCGCTGAAATGGCTTGCCAAGTTTTACAACAAAGATGATTAACAGAGACTTTTGAACATAAAGAGTGCGAAGATTCTGAGATAAGCGGACTAAAAAATACACCTCCAAACTATAAATCTCAAAACAGGCGAATGGGTGTTCAGGTGTGTACACATTCACTCAATAATGGCTTGTTCAGAGAATGTGGCAGTAATTGGCATTAACATAGAGGAACTCTTCTTCAGGCAACTTTTCATCATGCGGAAACACATAACTTTTCACCAGAGCATCTGCAAATAGTCTTTTACACTGGGAACCTCCAAAATCCTCCACTGTGCACGATGCCAACCACCCATTCTTTCTACCCTAACTATTAAGGGACACCAAGCCCCGTACAAAGAAATGGCTGGGCCCTGCCTTCTCCTCAAACCTACAAACTCCTACAAAATCTCCTTGTGGATTTTGAAGGACATGGGAATTGAGGGTTAAAACACCCTACCTCTTATTCCCCATAATGCCTGAAACTGCCCCCATTGTGTAGATTTGCATATTTTCAATAAATACAACACAACATAATATCAAATACAAGGGCTAGTGATAAAGTACCGAGGCTTTGCGTCGCAGCCATCTTGCAGGGCACTTCTTTTGTTCCACAGGAAAGCCTCTTTTGTGCATACCCCATAGAACAAAAGCACTGGCCTTCAAGATGGCAACCATGCAAACCCGGAGTGAAGACAGTTTTTATCAGTTTAATACCTTTGAGAATTCTTTCTCCACGTTCCATTTGGGCCGGACCACATAGTCCTTGGTGGATGGAAGGGGCACGCGGGCCCTGCCTACCCAGCCCTTGTCACCAGGTCTCAAGGCCCTGCAACCCACAAACAGACAATAAGAACATCAAATAATCAGGATGCTGCCCCAAAAAAAGAAAAACATGGGAAAAAGATGATGACAATCACTAGTTTGCCAGATAGTACGTCGGAATAGACTCTCTTCCATTGAGGAGTCTGGTTCACACTTCAGGCGAATATGAAAGCAAAGTGAATTTGATGTCAAAGAATATGAAA
>NW_019091420.1:978428-1012256 GCF_001949145.1 Acanthaster planci
TCCGTTTCATCTTCGGCCCCTTCCGCCATCTCCCCAACCCCTTCTGTTTCATCTTCACCCCCTTCCGCCATCTCCCCAACCCCTTCTGTTTCATCTTCGGCTCCTTCCACCATCTCCCCAACCCCTTCTGTTTCATCTTCGGCCCCTTCTGCCATCCCATCTACCACTTCTTCGTCGTCCACATAGGCCGCTTCTGTCCCATCAACTTCCTCCCGTTGCTGCCCTTCGTCCTCGCTATGGATGTATGGTTCTGCCTCGATATCGTATGGCTCTGAAAAGAACAGATTTTTGGCATTGTCACTTGGTTAACCCTTCATTTTTGTGCAGGATTGACCATCTCTGAGCTGAGAGACTCAACAGATTGTACTGCCGCTACGATTCTGTCCAAGTACTGCTGCATGCTTCATGCCGCTTGCTTGATAAACCTGACGCAAAATGACAAGACCTATGTCATGAAGTAATTGAATTGTGGTGGCAAGTTTCTGTGCTTTGTTATAACGTATCGACAAGTTCCTCAAACGAGCTTACCATCGGCATCCGAGGCTGCTTGTCTCTCTGGGTCTGGACTTTCTGGCCCCATCATATCTGGGTCGGGTTCATAGGTTTCTTGTCGGGCATGATGATAATCCTGCTCTTCATCTTCCAGGTACCTCATCCCTGTTTCCGCGACGTCATCCTCTGCTCCAAGCTCCCCGTAGCCTTCCTCCTCTGGAGGGGCTTCTGTCTCCGATTCGCCCATGTCCTCTCCATGCTCCGTCTCCCTGTACTCATACTCCTGCGCCTCATACTGCTCGCTTGGCGGTCCTTCGCTTCCCCTGTCCTCCTCATACTCCTGCGGTTCGGCCTCGCTGTCGTACTCTCCCTCCACCGGTGCTAATTCGGCATTTTCATTGTACTCCTCGTCAGATTCCGCTTGTGGCCTCTCCTCGTCAGCTTCCGGTTCATCCTCCGAGCCGTACACCTCCCGTCCCTCCTCTGGGTAGTCCTCAGCTGGTTCATACTCCCCTTCCTCCACATCTTCCCCCTCCGCCACTTCCTGGGGTTCTGCCTCGGCGTCACTCTCCGCATCCCTCTCATCTTCCTCGTCTGAGCCACGCCTGTATGCCTCATCGTCATCACTGCGCCTCGCCTCCACTTGCTCCTCCTCCTCGTACTCATTCTCCGAAACCTCCTGATACTCATTCTCGACTTCACCCTCCTCGGCCTGTTCCCCATCCTCCTCCTCCTCCTCTAATCTCTCCTCCTGATCCTCCTCGGCAATTCTGTCCTCCTCTTCGCTCTCCCTCTCTTCGTCCTCCTCGCGATAGCCCTCTGCCTCCCCTTCATCCTCCTCGGGCTCCGCCTCTTGCTCGCTGTCCCTCGGCTCCCTGTCTTCCTCTCCTTCGCTTTCCACCTCCCCTTCCGAGCTGGCGTTTTCCTCATCTCCCTGACCAGCTTCGCCGTCGGATATGTATTCCCCTTCCTAACATTTTATCGGCAAAACAAGCAAACAATCTTAAGAATCAAGGCCCGTTTCAAGATCAGGATTCTGTGTTGCATGACATAACCATAAAAGAAAGAGGTGACTTTGGCATTCCATTTCCTAAAATGGACATCAAAGTAAAAGGTTGAGATGGGTCTAGGAAGGAGGAATGGGATCAAGACAGGGCAAACGATGCAGCTCCAAGTAGATTCTAGGAACCTCATGGGTGCCCAGATGCCTGGTATGAGAATCCTCTTTGGGAGTTTCTCACCTAAAATCTTGCACATTCTGACAACAGCTTTCTCATAAAAGACACTACAATCAACAATCCTAAGTAGAATTTTGAAAACCAAATGCCTTGCACTCAAATAGTCCTAAGACCAGTCAATCAGTCGGTCTGGATGATCGGTAAAAGTGTGGTCAAGATCTGCCGCTTTCCCACCATCAGCTGATCACCTTTTCTTTCTCATTCAAGGTTTTGAAAGTAGTTTGGACAAGAAGGAGGAAACAGTGCCTTCTTTCTCACAGTATGGACTTAAAAGTGCAGTGCGATCAAAGCGCCCAACTTTCTTCTGTGGCATAGGGCAGGGCAATTTGCAGGTGACTGTACAATGGTTTTCTTTACGAATGATGGTTCTGAAATTACCTGACCACCACAAAAAAATAACTGGTTTCAGTTCAACTGCCTTACTGCTTCTGGGGAGTCAGGTTGGTGTATGGGCACCATCCTTGCCTTCCACCTCTGTGTCCGGGGCTCGAATCCTGCCCAGGCCGACGTGTGGATAGGGCGCCAAGTCCTAATATGTACCTGTTTCTGTGGGATTTCCCCAGAGTATTTGTCTGCGGTTTTCCTCTCACCTCGTAAACCGAACTTCTCTTCGTTGTCTTCCTCCCAAAGGGTCCCTGGGAAATAACTGACAGAGCTTTACCCAGGTTAAGTAAAGAATAATTAAAATGGACAAACTCACCTCTAGATCTTCGGCAGCTCTTTCGCCCACACTGGCTGCTCTCTCCTCGTTGTCTTCTTCACCGGCTGGGATGAAGTCTCCCGTCTCCTCGTCACTGTGCTCATCTTGGACTGGAGTGCTGCCTGCCTCACTCCCTACATGGTCACAGACAGAGCAATCCATGAGGCAAAGTGAAGCAATGAACTGGTTTCTTGTTCTTGCTGCATCCTTCCCCCACTTTTTTTTTAAAAAAAAAACCTGACCCCATTGGGCTCTGTCTGGGCGCTCTGCTTGATGCAACAGAATGCAACCCAGCTGAAATGAGAACCGTGCCGAATGCAACAGATTGCTTAAAAATGCATTAATTAATTAATTAATTTAATAGAATAGAAAGTAGGTTTGCGGTAGAACCACGGACGTATCTCTTTTGTGAGTATTTGCGGTACTGAAAAGAACCAGTGGTACTCGACGTTTCGAGCAGTTTGCTCCGCTCGTCATCAGGAGAAACTCAGGAGAAACTTCTCCTGATGACGAGCGGAGCATACTGCTCCAAACGTCGAGTACCACCGGTTCTTTTCAGAACCGCAAATACTCACAAAAGAGATACGTCCGTGGTGCTACCGCAAACCTACTTTCTATTAATTAATTTTGTTGTTTTTGTGGCTCTGAGCAGCGCACTGCATTTAACACCAGCCTTGGCCCTTTCAAGTTTTGGAGTGCGCTCTGCCACTTGCATTCACTGCTAAATGCAACAATATGCTTGCACAACAACTTTTCTACACTGGTGCATAATAGATTCGGTAGCACAGGGGTTCATGCAATTTTGAAGATGTATTTTGACATTTTACTCATTTGTAACAAATTTGTTGTCATGGATTCACAGGAGAGAATGTTGTATTGTGACACAACTTTTTTTCATCTTACATTGACATTATTTCTATGAAAGTTTTACTTGCCAAAAATATTGAAATGATGCAAATCTGACACTGAAAAACATTTCCAATGTCAAGGACCAGTTTCACGGTGAGGCCAAAATAAAAAGGACTCTGGTTTCTGGTTGGGGGCTGGCTCCAAAAGTGGTGCAGCAATGCACCCCCCCCCATTTTTTTCCCTTGAAATGATTTCCATGCCATCATTTCCATGATTTCCAACTGACAACTTGATTTTTGAAGCAATGTTGTAAGTTTTCTTTTCACTTACACAACAGGCTTCTATCGTCTGGGCAAGCTTGCGCTCATAAATGATGTCATCCGAAAAAGAGTGCCCAACTAAATGTATGGGGGCCTACAGGGACACCTTTGCTGTGCATATTACTCAACTCATCAAAAACATGTTAAAATTATGCAATAGCAGGATTTCGGTCGATCAAGCAAGGGTGGCAGCTTTTGGACATCGCACCAAATACTGTTTTCTTTTGCCAACGCACAGATCTATGGCGATGCGCTTGCTGCCCAGAAACCGGAGACTTTTTTATTTTGGCCTAATATGCGCGTGATCAGTTGAAAACTTTTGCACATGCTTCAAGCTCATCAAGCGTTCATTCCAATATAGGCTCGCATCTCACAACACCTGTTCCTTTTACCTTGTCGACAACATGGGGCCAAGGAAATACTTCAAATTTTCAATATTGTGGGATCTTCATCATCATTAAATGTTTGTCAGTTTGTAGACTTTGTATACAATCAAGGAAATGGCATTAGGATACAACATTCTTTCCTATACAAGTTTGATTTCAGCACACTGAAAGGGATGATAAACCCCCTAGCTCGTTGAAAAAAGAATCAACAAACAACTGACAAAAGAGTTGACACAACCTAGGCTGCCTGCATGTCCAATAAAGAATCAACATGATCAACCTACCTTGGAAAATTATGGCGCACAGACCACGATGTTAAAAAAATATGAGAGTTCACAAAGCACAAAACATGACAAAGTTTTCCTCAGTTACACAATCCCCAAATATTTTCCCTTAGCCTTCGGCTCCGACTAAACCTGTAAAAAGTTCAGGGCTAGGCCTAATAGTCGAGGCGAACATCACAACTCGGGGACTGTCCTTGTGTTTGGAGAAGTCCCTTTATTCCTGGACAAAATCAATCCCCAGAAAGAGAGGATGTCCCTCTATATGGGAACACATGTTTTTTCAAGTGAGCATGGGGACCTACTATTGCCCTGGGGATCCTGTTAATCCTGACAGCTTTGAATATTACAAAGTACTTCTTAGTAGTAAAATGTAGTATTCAGTGCTGTCGCTTGTAAGGGGACATGACCTTATTGTTTTCTGAGGCCATAAAATAGTATAGATAAGACAATGTACCATACAGTGCTCGGGCACTATGAATGCACGACTTTATTGTTCTCTGTACAAGTGACGATAGAGGGTGCCCTAGCCAGAAGTAGTTATTTGTAGCGCTAGGTCCTTCAGGCTAAGACTACTGCTTAGAATTTTGTAGTACTGAGTACTGCGAGGCAAATTTTATGCAGAACTGTGAGGGTTAATGCCTTAATTGGATTCAGCAGAAGAAAACACTCAAGACTGCCGTTAAAAAAAAAAAATCTACAGTTTACTTCTAGGATTACAAGCAGAAGCACTTGCCAATGTCACATAAAGGGTGGGGAAAAGACTGCATCAAAATAACTTTCCTGAAAATCAGTTCTTTGCGATACATTTAATCAAGTGACATGGCACAAAATTCATAAAAACAACTTTAGGTCTCAATATGAAATGGAAGATATGGAAGAAAAAAAAAATTGAAAACAGGTAGGCTTAGGCCTCGGCCTACGTGGATATTTTTGACCAGGCTAAGCTCACTTGGGAAGAATCTCCCACTAGTGTGGCACGGACTCTCATTCCCGATCCATCCTTAGCCACACATCCGTATGCGCAATTTCGTGTCGGCGTACTGAACATTTTAGGCGCACCCACTTATCATCGTGGGCGCAATTTCTTTTGCACACGAATATGATTCTTGACCTTCCGTTTTCTAAAAACCATTTATTGAATTATTTCACTCTCGTTATTCAAGTATTTTCCAGTCTTTTTGCCTTTATCCATTCAATCTAACGGGCTCGCTCTCTCAGTCGCCATCTTTAAAATAAGATCGTTGAACAATACGTCACTTGACCCCTCATCGTCTCGACAGCTGTTTCATGTCAAGACATGTAATAAACGGGTGAGTGATAAGATACTACATGCACCAATGGACTCTTCCAAAACTGTGGCAGCAGTTTAGATGTCTTGACATGGAACAGCCGTCGAGATGATGAGGGTCAAGTGATGTAATGCTCAACGACCTTATTTTAGAGATGGCGATGGTGAGAGTGAGCCCGTTAGATTGAATGGATAAAGGCAAAAAGACTGGAAAATACCTGAATAACGTGAGTGAAATCATTCAATAAATGGTTTTTAGAAAACGGAAGGTCAAGAATCATGTTCGTGTGCAAAAGAAATTGCGCCCACAATGATAAGTGGGTGCGCCAAAAATGTTCAGTACGCCGACACGAAATTGCGCATACGGATGTGTGGCTAAGAATGGATCGGGAATGAGAGTCTGTGCCACACTAGTTGGGCTACCCGCCACCCTGCATGATCAATCTTATAGCCAGGTACAGGTCAAAGTGTCACACTCTTCTCAAGGGATTTTTCACCTTGTAAGTTGTACCCACGTAACCAGTCATTCCAATTTCCAGGGGTCGTCTTTTGTGTAGAGTGGCCCGTCCCTTTTAAGGAGACATTCTCTCTTTCAGGGGCTGGTTTTGTACCCAAATAAAGGGACTTCTCCGAATACAGCGACAATCCCCAAGTGATATGCGCCTCTTCTGTAATATGCATTTCCCAAGCCCATATCCCCTTGTCCGGAAACTGGGCTAAACAGGGCCTATGCCTCCGTAGCCTGCTTTAGTTTTTACACTTACAGGCCTACTTACCGCTATCGTAACTTTCGTCCATTGTTTCAGCAGGAGACGGCTTATGTGCTTGAACGAGTTTCGAGGAAGAGTCTAATTCGGTATCATCAGTTCGTCTGCGTAAAATTCTAGACTAAGGTCCCTCAGAAAAGTTACAATGCGGATATAAAAAGTCGCCAAAATGAAAGAACCTACACAATTAACAGATCAGCTTCCACTTTCTAGCGTGTGTCTTTAACAACCACTAGAGGGCGCTATATAACGTCTACGATCTAGTTGGAAAGTAGGTGTAGGTTCCCCCTGGATGCGGTTTTTCCCGCATCCTCGACCTACAGCGTCAGCGGTGTAAAACTGTGTACACGGTTGTCTTTACACGACCAGAAGAGTCATAAAATAAGAGGCAATCTTGACTCAGTGTAGGAGACCTCTATATTTTCGTTTCGCTCGTTTATGCCTTTTACCGTCTGACAGCAGATACACGCAATATTCGAGGGTTAGGGGTGCAAAAATTTCCGAAGAGTACCGGTGAAGCTAAATTTCGAGGGTAAAGCCAAAGACTCCTGTTTCATCTATCTCTCCTAACATTCAAAAGCAAAAATAATAATAATAGTAATAATAATAATAATAATAATATTGCTCAATTTCTGGAGGACAGTGTCCCCCATTGGCCTCCACCTCCCCCCATTCGTCAGTGCTTGCAGCAGGGTGAGTATCAGTTTTAAAAAAATACTTTAAAACTTGACTGTGGCCTCTTGAAATCTTCGTTTCACACAAGGTGAAAACATTCTTCGGAGATTTGCAGTTGTCACCTGTTTTAGCAGCTCAAAACATACATGAAATTGTGTACAGATACATAGATATAATGTCATGAAAGTAAGCATGGGTGGAGATCCCGGGGGTGGGGGCTTTTTTTTTGGGGGGGGGGGCGACGATTACTAATATAATACCCCCTCCCCTTCTAACCACTGACTTTGCGCACCCTTAGCCTGCACCACCGCCTCTTCACTTGCCGGGGTCAGGATCTCACCTGGGACGGTGCCGAGCTGTCAGAGATCATCCCCCCCCACACACACAGTCCTCCCTTACACGGCTATACTTGTATTTCCTTTGTTCTCGTGCATGAACTTGAATAGAGGGGCTTGTAGGGTACTGGAACAATGGAAGGTGCCCCACAAGGCCAGTTTTGACCCTTGTGGGGTACTAAAGTGGTACCCCACAAGAATTTCACGAAATAGATATTTCAAATTTTACTCAAAAAGGAGGAATTTTCAAGTGCCATTCATCCGTCGCAAAATGAAGTATTTTGAATAAGGCACGTTCAGTCGAATTTCCAAACTAGGAAAATGAATCTGGTTCAAATGGGAGTGATATAAACATTTTTGCGTGTTGTGTGGGAGTTTTGTACACCCACACATGTGACAAGAAATCTACCCACGAAAGTAAAGACAGCAAAATTAATACTGACCCGTGCAAAATTTACCGAAGAGCGCCGGCGAACCTATGCATTGAAGGAGATTCGTAAAGTGCCTGGCATTTAGCCAACGAAAACCACAAATTAATGGATATATTAAGGGTAATCAAACCAACCCCTTTCCCGCTATGACGTCCCTCAATATCATCACCAACAAAGCGACCATACGCAAAGCCTCAACAAAAACATGAAGCGATAACAGTCCTCAGATTCGAAATCCACACAATACCTCAAATTCAAAAGTTATACTATTCATGGAGCCTATTTTGAAAATTAACTATACTTTTAAACAAAGATAACAGGAATAGTAGAGGGAACAAGGAGACATACAGGGTTATTTTTTATCAAATAGTCAATTTGCACGGCTAGCTTCAAACTTATGTAATAAATACCCATGTACAGGAGCAATGAATCAAGTCAAAACAATCTTTTTTGTTAGCAGCTCTGATCCCCTGCATGGTGTTGTTTTTCTTCCAAACCCAGGTGCTCCCCTGCAAATATGATAATAGTTCTTTCACTGTTTCTTTAATAACGAGTGTAGTTGTTGATCTCAGAGTGCATTATTACAGAAATTGTGAGAGGACCAATGAATCTCGGCTGTATCTAAAACTATGGTCCCGCCGGCTCCAGGCTGTTGACGACCCTCATCATGTTATACATACATGGACTTGACTCATTCCAGCTCAGGGTTCATCAAGTGCTTCCATGATGTGAATTCTTCATGCTTGGGAGCATTTTTGTGTGTGCAATTTTCTACTCTTCTTCGAGCTAGAAACTAGATGGCGTCCATAGTTGGAATGACTCGACTGAGTCACAATTTTTGGCGACTCGACTCGAGTCCGGATAGGTAAATGACTCGACCCAAGTCACTACGTTACAATGAGTCGACTCGAGTCATAAAAATTAGTGACTCGTTACAAGTCCGTCACTCACACTGAAAAGTACACTTGTTTAAAACATTTACAGTTTTCCATGTTCTTTTCTGAAAAATGACGGTGCTTTTGCTGTGACATCATTATAGGAATTCACTCCTCATTTTTAGGGGGTATTTCAGTTATGAACTCAATCTTGCTCATTGGATATATCTGCTAGAAAACTTCACTCGCTTGTCTATACCGTCACGAACTATAAAACGTCAATGAATCCCTTACGCAAAACAAAATTTAAGACAGCAAAATATCCCATACTCGGGTAACAAGTTTTGTGCGAAGCTGGTAGGGTGTCTGATTGAATTAAATCCGACTTGTGCCGATAAAAATGCGGTTCATCGGCACAAAAATCATCAGGATTCCAAAATGCTCTTTAAGTGGTACACAAAAAATTGAAAATCGAGTGAAACTTATACGGGACACAAAGAAGCACTTAAAAGGACTGCGTTTTGAAAACTTGCACTGTGTGCACGAGCCCGACCGGAAAACTGCAAAATTTGAGGCCAACGCTGGAATATGTACATCTAGAATGAAAATTTAAATTTTCTAAACTACCCTTGAGACCTTTCATTAGGCAGTCCCAGCGACTGTTGTACCCGGAATTTAAAAGCAAATATTGTGGTTTTAAAAACTGTATTATGATATGACTAGCTGCCTATAAAACAGGCACAATGCTCCATAAAAAACAGTTTGAAAGCGATCCAAGACATGAAACAATATCTGAATGGAATATAGGAATATAATACTAAGTGTTGAACCCTGCTCCCAAATCAATGAAAATAAACATCGAGTGCAGAAAAATTAAATGTTCCGACTTCCTTTTTTCCCCTTTTGTAAAAAGTGAAACCAAACAGCAACAAATTCAATCGTCCTCGCTATCCTTTGAAGGGGTGAAGGAGATCGGATTCCACGGAAGGTTCTTGGGCTGATGCTAACATAAACTGTCAGCTGCACGAGCGAGGCTCGCTGCCAACAGCTAGCAGATGGCATAACCATTCCAGCGACCTGGGAAACACGGACAAAATTGGGATCCCGAATTTTGAAAGAACTCATGTACGTGCGCGTAATGAAGACCCCCCTCTGTACTTCAATGTAACTTGGGGTTTTATCAAGTTTTGTATTTCCCTATGTGATTTCTGCAGATATAGACCACTGCAGTGCATTTTTAGTGTACACTTTCGGTTCATTTTTAATACCCTTGCGGATTGGGATGGCAACAGCGAGCATTGTGTCCCACAAAGGGGCATTTTTTTTTAAAACTAATGAGAGAAGGGGCATTTGGGAGAAAATCCTTTCGTTAACCCTCCCTACCAGACACAAAAAGCCCAGAATTCAGTCTCACCCCTCAGAAAGGCCATGAAACGTTTAACATCAGGAAATTTCCAAATCTTCCCTCCAGCCGGAAAACAGTTGTAACTTAGACCCGGAAATTTGGTTCTCGACCCGCCCTTTATGTATAAGGTTTGAATTCAAGTCTCGAATGTCATATAGTCACCCTATCTCTTAGGGACTTTCAGTCTTGGCGTCGCTTCCGCCACCACAACCAGCACCGTTCGCGTCCTTTCTCTTCCTCACTTGCTTTTGGTCAAGTCGGAGGGCTCTTGAAGACACCCAAGGCGCCCACGGACTGGAAGCAGGACCTAGAGATAAAAAAGCAATCTGCGTGTATAACAATAACTCGACCTAAAGAAAGCCTGCGTGGCTGAATTCACACCCTTTTCATTTTGCATTTTCCACGAAATCGCTGATTTCCCCCCCCCTGCCCAACCTCCACAAGTGGAGAAAAATCCTATGCACCTTTTGACACACATTTGTCACATTCGGACGTGCCGTTTGGACGTTATCTAAAAAAAACTTTTTATGTAATTTGTTGAAAGACCTTGATTTTTTTAAATCGATGTCACAGGCAGGAAAAGTGCCGATTCAACTTTGTCATAATTGAGCCCTTATTGTAATCGCCATTGTTCATCGCCATCCTCTGTGTTGATCTTCTCGTCGTCATTGTCATGGTCGTGTTCGTTGTCTTTGTTACCATAGACTCCACTACCATCGTGAAAAAATCATTACCAAATCCGTGTACTGATGAGCTCGAGCATGCTACCTTTTAGGCAAAACATTTTTTTCTGTGGCCATTTATTTTTCAGAGTGTCATCTGAAAATGTCTTACGAAATGGTCCTTCAGCGACGACTGCTGACTGGTCCATTAACCCAGCCATGGTCAACATGACGAGCAGGGTCATTGTCATCCAGCATGTTCGAGATGCCATTGCGTGTGTCCTCACTGTCCGGGTGATGTGGAACTTTCGCTGAGAACAGAAAACAGGCTAGTGTCATTCCTCATGAGTTCAAGCCATTTTTTAAACTAAAAGTAGGGCCTACTTCATCTATGGCAAATCGAGAAGAAAGTAATCGGTATCTTTATTAATGCACCAAAACTCTAAGAAAACAACACTATGAAATAAAAGCAAGCCTGATATTGGGACCCTGAGTTGGGCTTTTGATATTTTTTTACTCCCTCCAACATTATGTTGAATGAGTCCGAAGCCACATTCGCTTTTGAATTCCCCAACCCCAACCCCACCACCACCACAGAAACGTAAAGCTGGATACGGCGCTGGAACCATCAGAACCCCAAAGATACAGAGGAGTCGCTTCAGTTGCATGGACCCATGCTGTATTGGACGTTGACCAACGGCAGTTTCTTCGGCTTTGCTTCGAAATCTAATCAACTTCTAATATCTCTGGGAGCTAATGAGCTTTCAATTGATAACAGATTTACCAAAACATCAAATGAGTGCCACGATGCATAGTCCAACATTAACCCGACGTTGAAATCCGGTCATCACTCATCGTTAGAATCGGTTTTTAGTGTTGGCTGGTGGGTGCACGTATTTAGGAACTTCTTTGGAAAAAAAAAAGAATCGCTGATCTAGTTCCCAGAAAAGTTAACGTTTCTTGAGTCTGGAGCATCAAATCGTATATATAATTAGATAAGATATCTGCAGGACTATCTACCGTCTCAACTGAAACCTGTGTGTAGATGCATAGATGCTCTCCTTCCGCTGGCGCGATTCCGCCCGCCTCTATTTTACATGCGTTTACACATTTGGCGAGTCCCGGCTCGTTTCAACCGTTCGCTTTAAGAAAAGCGTGGGTCACTTGACGAAAGCTAAGTTTGTGCCAACTGTAAAGTACATCAATTGAAAGTCCCTGTTATTCCTACCTGTGGTCGACAGTATTTGAAGATCTATGGCTATTTTTTTTCCTTGATAAAATAAAATGTCGATCCCGCTTCCTCTCCAGGCACCAAGCGCTCTCACCCTATTCCCACGTATATCAGGACTTGAATGGAGGCGTTGTCACTTTCATCCTCTACGCACAAAAGTTGTAACAGATGGAGTTGATTTGAAATTATGCGTTATGGATAATTAATCACAATATACGCTTATCTTTGTGCCGGCTGTTGCCACAGAGTTCTCAATGAGTTCCAAGTATCAGTCTCCAATAGATGATTTTCCTGGTGCTTGACAAAACATATGTGTCACCATCTTTTATAGGGACAAGCCATTGCCAAGAGGACATGCTTATTTTGTAAAACAGCGTCCGTGTAAAACAAACTACCCCTCGGCAGAGATGAACAAAGGAACCCTGATTAAAGCACAGCTAGGCTGATGAAGAGAACTCATAATAAAATTATGTTCATGCGACGTTTGATTCTTTTTTTCCCACCCAACGAGCGAAGAATGCAATCATCAACACGCGGTTCATAAAGGTATTTGCATACGGTCCAAACTAGAGTAACTTGAAAGGCCAGTTGAAATGATTGTTCAACTGCGCATGCTCAGGAACGCAGCAGGGGGAAGGGGAAACTTGCACCGGTGGACCCCCCCCCCAGAAGAGCCTGGCTTCGCCTGTAACCTTCACACAACAAGATAATAAGATAAATGGGCACGAGTCCAAGGAGACGATGAAAGTCAACCGATTTTGCAATCTGCATCTGTGCTTGTTATTACAGGAACAGATGATGGATAAACCATATGCTCACACATCAAATGGGAACAAAGTGTGCTGCAAAAACAATATGCATAATGCCGCGCAGCGTGCTGGTTATCTGTGCTTGGCACTTCGTTGGTATATGTACATGTACATTGAAATGTCTCCCTCTCACCAGATGACACGCAGAAAAAAGGGAAAAAATGCATCGTTGCCAAAATGACTGCCGGTATTATCTTGTCGATCGTAGTCTCTGTCACAAACCTACCCCTTCCATGCACGTGATGTTTTGGTCATGGACTTGCGTGATCTCCCTTATTTGATCTACATGTACATCGATCAAAGAACCAAATAAAACAAACTAAAGGAGAGCTTATGCATACAGGTCACCCTCAAAACAGCGTTCCGGAAGTAATTCAATATTTTTGGAAGGAAACTTCCTCAAACGGCTGTTTAATAAACGGCAAGCTTTTGTACCAACAAAGTGAAAGTGGTCGCAGCGTTCATTTGGAAGGCAGGGGACTGTCGAGTCGACCATCAAGCCGTACCACGCTCAGTCAACCCCTTCGATCCCGTTTATGCGCACACCATGAATTCCAACAGCGTCTGCTCCTTCTATCTGCTTTTCCTTGCCGCGAACGCGAACGGCTACAACACATCAACAGGTAACACGTGATTTCTTGTCAGACACCAGGGCATGGGTGCAGCGCTAGCGCTCGGCAGGGCTCTACGCCATCTCCGCTGTTTGTAGCAGTTGGGCGCTGCAGTCTAGTTTTGGGCAAAACCGGGAGAATGACAGTCCGGAGGAGATAGCCATCTGTAAATTTCCTGTTTTGGAGTGATCTCAGTGAGTTTTTTTCGCTCGCCGTTAGCGGGCCGAGCCTTTATTGCCTGAGATTTCAGGGAAACAACCGTATATGGTGTCACAGAAAATCCATATCTTCAATGAAGTCCAATGTTAACCTCAAGCTTATCTGTACGGACTCCTCGCCCATCAGTGAACGAGCAAAACTTGTGGGCCCACATTGGAGATTTGGTCTTGTTCTGTAACAATTTTCTGTTATTCCAAAAATGCCAAAGGAAAGTGGCAGTGTCCGGTTCATTCAGAAGAATGACGACATTGTCGCATCAAAATTTAATTAAATTCGTTGAACTACTGGAAATTCACAGTAATCTCTCAGCCCTGAAACCAGATTTGGTTCGATCAACGTATTCATCTCCGTGAAGAAGTTCATTAAAAACCAAAACGTTTCCAGAAAATTGGTCGAATTTCACCCGAATCTATTGAGATGATTTCGCACCAGCATCCATTATAATAAACACTTCAAAACCTGTTTTTTTACATTGACCAATTATTATTCACATATGAGTAATATTTGTGTTTGCATTCAAAACAAATTTCCCTAAAAGGCAATGTTGTCTTTCGATATACTGCACCGTGTCATTTTCAAGAATTCCAAAGAGTGAGTACAAAAAGATCACAGAAGAGAAGACCACTTGATCAGGTCGCCCGTTGAAACGCACAAGTTACCGGCCAACCAAATCCACTGAAACTCTGGAGTGAATAAAATTGAAGTTAGTACGTTACTTACTTGGAGGGGTCAGTCATGAACTTCATTGTTTCGTCTCGAATCTTCACATTTAACCGCGGCAGCGGTCAGAACTATGGATGATGGCATAGGCTACATGTCATGTACAACGAAAACGCGCGTATTTCGAGAGAGCTTCTGAACTGCATTAGACAAGCTTCACATACCTTTTGTTGAGTTTTTTTTTACTCGTTTTGGCACTGACATAGGGAAGTTAATTCTTAAGGAATGTAATCCGTGTCTTTGGCCTGCAATGGGGGTTGAAACCGGTAAGTAAATTTTCCGGACTACGTTTTTATTGATGGCTTGATATCTTCATGTCTACAGCCCTATATCTCGTCAATGAAATATTTAAGTCAAGCTGTCGTTAAAATGTGTATCTATTGGCGACCTATAATCCGCAATTTCATGCACGTTGCGTGAAGGTCGGGTTACATAATGCTGATGCGAATGTACATATTCATGAGGAAAACTGTTGCGTCATCTCCGATAGCTGCTTCGGACTCTATACATGTATTTGAGGAAAAAAGATCGGCGGAAGGCTTTGTGCAATAGCAGATAGACGTTATCCATATAGGTCGGCCATATTGAAATTAAAGGCGAAGTAAGCTCTTCATTTTTGTTACTTTAAAGCAAAAATGAAAGCAATAAAATGACATTTCCTCACAAAGCTACTCTACGTCGTTTTGTGAATAAACTTAGTTCAGTGTTTTAAGCCAAATTTTCAAAAAAAAAAAAAATGAAAGGGCGGTGTGGAATGCACGCCAGTCATTTAGGAAATATTTCGCCGTCATCCGAATCGGCCGTTTATTTTGCAAAACAAGATGGCTTCCCCGTGACTGAAGGTCTCCAAAAAGGGCGTTGAGTAAGTATTGATTTTTGGCTCTGACAGAGGGAAAAAACATTTTATGCGACCGACTTTTGCAGGGACAAGCAAGCCATTTTTCTACCCTCCACCTAGTCTTGGCCCAAGACGTCAGTGATCGATAGTTGTTTTATTTCTGTTGAAGAGCGCCCTCGCACATCTATTTTTACTTACTATGCACGGTGTCCGCTATCAAGCACTAACGTCTTGAAACCAAGACTACTCTCCACCCGACTGACCCTCCCTCAAGGTCAAAAATATGCAAATTACAGACGCCCAAATCTTGGAACTACGTGTATTCGGGCATATGGCTAAAATGACCCAACATCAGCAGCGCCCTTGGATTGTGATAAAATAGTTCAGGTGTAATTGTAGCAAAATAAACTCAGTTTCAATGAAATTAAACCTGAAATATGCATGCAGCGTTGCTTACATGTACAGTTCAGCAGAATAGACATTGCACGAAGTAAGTTAAGATGTTAAATCCTTGCTTTTACCCGTCAATTAACCACTCAATGGTTTGGGCAATGTGTGTCTTTTGTTTGTTCTATACGTGTTAAAGTTTAATGGCACAAGTGATGTGAAATTTCGGGGTACAAATTATGAGCCACGAGCAGGACAAACAGAGGGCGTAATTATCCTGGCAATGCAGACTTCTGGGGGGACCTGCACTTCGCTGGTTCACAACCGACTATGAAATACATACCTTGGGTCGCGTCGCTACCAGCAAAATGAATACTCTCCAGCAAACTGGCTCGTTGCAACCGTTGAGGGGGTTCTTCTGCTCAAGGTGGATATATATACAGACGTGCCATAATGACCTTCATATTTTTGGTCACACCTCATGCAAGTAGTGTGTTCAAGGAAGAGATACAGAAGGTGAGCGTGTATAATCACTCACCCGTATTCTAGGCTGCAACTCCATCACCCCCTACGAACAACTGCTGTGAATTAGTGCGTTGTTTGCTTGGCAAACCATTCAGATGGCCATGTTCACGGTTAACGTTGATTGGGTCCAACGCAGATTAATCAATTATCATGTAATGTTCAAGGAAGCCGCTAAACCTATGCAATTGACGTCCTCTGTATTATGACCTTTGGAAAATACTGTTAGTAAATTATGGTATGACATCCATTGCGTTGAGATATTCCGTGTTGACCGCAAAAAGAAGGGCGACTTCTTTTAAACAAGTACTGTGACGTTGCAGTATAACTGCAGGTTGCGGCAGAGCTTTGAACTGTCTGCAACTGAAGAGATTTGGTGGTTATGCACCAGTGTTGTGGTCGAGACCATTACAAGACCAGACACAAGACATGCATAAGACAAGTCACTGGTAATAATGACAAAGGAATGCTTTTGTTGTAGTCCATTTTAATAGCTTGTGACATGAATTCAGACGAGAGGTCTTGTGTTGGTCTCGTGTGGTCTTGTGAAGGTCGTAAGTGGTCTTGACTACAACACTGTTGTGCATCATTTACTGATTTGGCGGTGTTTCATTGTAAAGCTGGTGGTTTGGAGCTAGGTCTATAGGAAAAATTCTCTTCTGGCAGTTTACTTTTTTAACCACAAAGTGGTCTTTCTCTGCTTTCTTGGACAGATTTTGTACTCGTGGCCGACCGGGTAAATGCAGCCATCTTTATCGGGGACCTCGGAGACTTTGACCTTTCACCTCTTCCCCTTGGCAATCTCTCAGCCCCGATCGCCGTTGACTACGATCCCGTCGACGGCATGGTCTACTGGACGGATTTCGTGGACACCACGATCCTCCGTGCACATCTGGACGGTAGCAGGAGAGAGATACTGATATGGTCAGGTTTAGTCGGTGCGTAGGTCCATGCACTGTCACTCGTCCTACGACGACACACGGCCGCGTCTGAATGACATGGATGCGGCTTCAAAATAACACCTGCCTTTGTGGGCAATGCGTGAAGCCGCTAAAGGTGGTGGCTTCCATACATTGGGCGCACGTCGTAGCCCATAATTCCGACACGGCCCATTTTCAACAGTGGAGTCAAATCCTTGCCTCGGTTTGAAAGGAAGATTGGGCAGAGACGGCCACGGCTTGTGTCGTTGGCTGCAGCCTATTTTGTACATTTGCGCTATTGCAACAGTCGAAGCCGCATAGTCAGAACACACCACATTGGGACAAAGCCTTGTGAGTCTGGTGTTGTGGGCCATGTCTGAAATGGACAGACGGCTGCGTCTGTCCCCAGCATGTGTTTTCAACAGACGAAGCCCCGTATATCTAGCCTTATAGCCACCAGATTCGGACGAAGCAACAGCTAGCTCTCGGACGCTGCCTGCGAACGTGGGCTTACACGAAAAAAGGACCCATTGACGGTTATGCGCATGACATCTAAAACATCCACGTGAACTTGAAGTTCATGTATAAATGTAACTGTAAAAGGAACCAAATTTTATAGTTATTACGTTGGAAAACAGGCAACATTTTCGCTCAATTCACTTTTCAGAACCCAATGGTTTGGCTCTGGACTACCATACCAGGTTGATGTTCTGGACAGACGGTCGCCGTGGCAACAAAATAGAGCGAGCGTCGATGGACGGAGGCGACAGGCGAGTTATTGTGAGTCAGCACCTCAAGAAGCCAAGAGCAATAGCCGTTGATCAGAAAGAAAGGTAAGGATGATTTCTTTCTTCATCTGGGTGTGGATCCTTCGGGGCAGTGCGCTCCGTGAAGTTACTGGCCGCCGGCTCGGGCTAATGAGCCAGTTCGATATTTCAAAACGCCAGGGTCTTTTAAGAACAAAGTGCGCCTCAGAGTCAGACTGTGGCTGAGCTGAGAGGACAGACTATCGCGCGCGCGTGTAGCTGTTCCCGAATAGCCTTGTACTAGTCTGGGCATGCGCTGTTGGAATACCGAACTGGCTCATTCGTGGAATTAATGAAGTGAAGGAAGCACAAGAGTCACAAAGCCTCATGGGTAACACTTAAACTTATTTACTAAATCAATGGACATGCGTTATGAATGCAGGTGTCAGGGTGCACACATAAAGGCTGACATGCGCCGTTGTTCAATTAACTTCTGTCCAATGAGAAGTCGAAGAAATTACGTCATGCAGCCCAAACAAATCAGTCATTACCAACGTGTGAAGACGCTAGGGGTTTGTGTTCCCAAAGATATAAAGGTAATAATGCATACTCGGTTCTGGGGCTCTCATAAGTCCGTCCACATTGCCGAACACTCATTACTGTACGGAGTTTGTATACTTCCGCTATCCCTACAAAATTCAACGCTAGGGCCTTTTTAAAGCGTATGAAAATGACTCCAAAACTTGTGACGAGCCGGCGCGGTATTAATATTCCAACGGCGCGTGTACAGGCGTAGAGGTGGCGCATGACGCCAGATGATCTTATCGCAAATGTCCTTGCCTCATTGAAAAACCGAATCGATTTGTGATGCTGTTATCCCCACAGGTAACCCGCGGTGCAATTTCTTGTAAATACAACCCGAATCCACACCTGTACTCGTTGATAAAAGAAGCGCCAGCGGAATCGTCAAGTGGAGATGAATGACCTTTTAGGCTGATATTTTAGACAGTTTTGTACCACCGCAAGGAAATTTTCCCAAGGGCGTTTTGCCAATCACAACAGCAACAAACGACCACGGTTACATGGTAATCGATCAAGTTCTTTTAACAGACATATCTACTGGTCAAGTTGGGGGAACCGGGCCAAAATCGAAAGAGCGGACTACAATGGCAACCATCGTATGGTCCTTGTCGACGCGTCCATCATCTGGCCAAACGGGATTGCTCTGGACCTCACAGGTAATGACCAAACCGTATCATGAATAAGCATTCTGAAAACTGGCCTTGTGGAAGGCCACGCTTATGCATAAACGGGCAAACTCTATCTCCTACGTATTTTCTGTTTGGACCCCTCCTGGGTCCTCCAAAATCCGTCACTGTATAGGAAACCAATGGCACAATCGAGAACTTTCTAGGGATGTTTCAAATCCCACAGAATAAAAGTAGCCGAGGTCTACCTCCTCAATTCCACAAAGTCTTCCCAAACCTCGCCGTGGTTTTGAGAGGATCTAGGTGGAGTTGCTTTTCATTGGATTAATCAGAAATGTATATTTATATATTAAGAAGCACTACTTGTTTGCTGGAAACGTTTTGCGATGATCTTGAATTCCTTTATGCTTTGTGGTATGTCCATGGCCAAGTTTGGTTTGGGGGAAAACGAGTCACAGATGTTGTTTAAACTCTTCTGTGGCCGATTCTCTTGGTGTGTTCCGACAATTTTATCTCTGTGTGGTGCTCCAAGAACACCGGTCTTCATACGATAGGTCGCTGAGTACAAACGTTTACCTATACTAAATTGAACATAGAACTTCACTTAATATCAACAGGGGGCTTGCTGTACTGGGGCGACGCCCAGCGCAACACCTTGGAGAGGAGTGATCTTAGCGGGAACAACCGCCGAACGCTCTTCAACTTTACGGGCATCTATCCCTTCGACTTGGCCGTCCACGGCGACACCCTCTACTGGACTGATTGGAACTCGGACTTTGTGCTGAAACTGAACATGACGCAGATGGAGGTCTACGCGGCGGGCTCGCACATCTTCAGTAGGGCAACTGGTATTCATGTGCACTGTACGCAAGGCAGCCCCATCAACGCAGGTGCGTTCATTCGATAAGGTTACATGAGTTGATGTCCGTTCATCATGTTCCAAATGCACACTCGTATTTATAGTCACAGTCACACTCATAATCCTGCTCGTTATTCTTATACACTACTCAAAGGAATTAAAGGAACAAGAGAAAAGAATGTTTTTGTCATGGTCTGTATGGGCTACTGTTAGAACAAGAGCCATTAAAGTTAAGTGAAAATCATTTTCTGTTCTCTTGTTCCTTCAAATTTTTTAGTAGTGTACTTATGCTCCTACTCATGTTAATGCTCAAAATCTTATTCATGTTTACATTCATATTCACATTAAGTTTGTGGTCTTTTATTTCAGTATTTTGTGGTCTGCAATGAATTTTCGATTTGAGAAATTTTAAGCAAACAAAGGACAACAGGTCGATTGAAAATGATGAGAAAACGTTTCAGCACCAACTTGAGCGACCACGCAAGTCCCATTCACGTAACTTTCCTTGGTTTGTTCTGTGTGTTTTTTGTGAACTTGGGGGGTTCCTTTGAACGGAAACGTGGATTATAAAGTTCGTTAAAAGCTGTGCAGGTTGCTCCTGGGACTCCAAGTGCGATGCACGACGGTTCGTTCAAGTGTACCCGCCTCACCCGTTTCAGCCCATAGATATATATCGCATCGAATCAGGGGGAAACGTTCGTGAAGCACAAGAACACCTTTAATACCTCCACAGTGTATACAGACAAATCATAGTGGCCGCGTACAGGCTGAGGTCAGGCTGGTCCCCTGCCGTTTGAATAACATTGATGGCGGGTAGCCACTAAAATAACAGATGACGTCATCATGTCTGGGTTGCTCGTTCTATTTTTAGAATGATGCAGCGCGCGCACGTCCGTTTCAGTGGTGCAGAAGTTGAGATCAGTATGCCACAAAGACAAGCGAATCGTGGAGAATCCATTTTGAATCGTGACACTTGTGGAAAATGTGCAAGGGCTGCTTACCTAGCCCGCACACCAATTATCTGTGAACACTGACGACAGTGCCCGAAAATCAACGGAGACGGTCCGGAATTTTCGGCCAGGTCGGACATTTTTGGAATCGGGAGGAATTCCTCTCATGGTACTTGTTGTTGGTACCACACCTAAAGATCTCTCAAAACAGTCGGTATCTTTTGGTCCGGTAACAAAGCTAATCTGGAATTCGAGGGTTGAGACCTGGCGTTCCTTTTTCCCCGAAAGCGAGAAAAAATGGCCCACTTATTTTCGACAACGATGTCCCTAACATCCCTCGTCCGGGTAGATTATACAGTAATTGGACTATAGATGCCTTCATTTTACAACACTTTTTGTTTCAGTTATATCACTATCTAACCACTTTCACTGTCTACAGGCACCGACCACATCAACACTAACGACCCAACCCCGCTTGCCTTCAGTGAATCTACGGCATCCCTCCCGACGACAATCGCTCCTGTTGTGGAGAATGGAATTGACGCATGGGATGGCATATCGCATCGGTCAGCGGGGGCCGTGCATTTGGCAAACATTTTCCCAATGGTCGTTATCCAAGTTCTGCTGGTCAGCATCTGACGAGGTACACTATCATGATTATAAATGCGTTCAGACGTGCAAGCTTATTGATGGAGAAAACTGGTTGTATTTTGTAGATATCGAGATGCTGCAAAAGGTCAGACTTTTATACTTCAGGCATTGCGTTTTCCTTGAGGGCTCCAAATTGAGCTAGGCTGATTTAAAAAAAGGTTTTTCCTCAGGACTTGCTGGTATGGCTTAATGCCCGATGGTGCGATGACCACCGTACCGAGAAATAGAAAGTAGGTTTGCGGTAGCACCATGCATGGACGTATCTCTTTTGTGAGTATTTGCGGTTCTGAAAAGAACCAGTGGTACTCGACGTTTTGAGCAGTATGCTCTGCTCGTCATCAGGAGAAAGAAAGAGAGAGAAAATGAGAAATTGTTATCGTGCAACATTCCGGAAAGTGTCAGAAAGGGGAGAAACTTCAGATAGTGAGGGTTTTGCAATGAAATCTTTTAGAGCAAGTTACCATGAAGCAGGCTTAATGAAAAGCGATGAATTACAAAAAAAATCGATTATTTTTGTTCAAACTTTGTCTGGGCAATAAATCTTTTCCATGTGCACTGCCTGCCAATTTGTCACGGTGACACTTACGTGGAAAGTCTCCGTTTGACACTGGGATTTGACGACCATCTAAATCTGGCAAGATATGGGACAGAGGGGTTCCCCCTACATGCCCAAACCCTATAGACACTCTGTAGACTATTGTTATTGAGCACAAGCCCCCCCCCCCCATGTCTGCAAAGGATTCCCGAGATTCAGGCACAAGACAAACCAAGACAAAAAGGAAGGGGTTCTCTCCGTCCCATATACAATACGGGCGATTCACAACAGTGCGCCTCCAAGAGTTTGCGACGCGTTGGCCAATCACAACGCGCGAAATCTGTCGACCCCTTTCCAGATGTGTGTGGGTGTGTGGACAGGAGGTATGGAGTGCGCGTTGGATCTGATTTTCCAAATGCACGCACACGTAATGTGCGTGTGAGAACAGTCCAACCAGTGCCGTGGCTTCTAATGTTTTCGGAGCCTAAGTTGCCGTCAGAGTTAAAAGACATTCTCCCGTCTTGCTCAAAGATTATGCTAATCAGGACATGGATGATCAATAATAAAAAGGAAGGCTGAGCAAATTAAGGTTTGTGTACTTGTACTTGTATTGACTGGTTTTTTTTTATACAGCACCATCTACAAGTTCGAAACGATTTATTCAGACGAACGCGCTGCCGGCATGCATATGCATAAAACATTCATCGCGATAAATAAAACGGCGCATGCAGGGTTTATTCTCAAACGACAGAGTGCAACCCTCCCACGTGCAGGCGTTGCAGCTTGCTCTAACCCTAACCTCGCTGTTCGACAGCCGTCAATCCTCCTGCAGTTTTCAGCTTGTTTCTGTGGGTACCTGGTGGTGCGACCCTCCCCCTAAAAAACTTGCTGTGGTCACTGTGTTGCCTCTGCTTCGTTTGGTCGGGCCAGCTTGACCGGTTGTCCGGCTGACGCGTGTCAACATGGCGGGTTCATTGACAGCTGGATTACAAGTAGGACCGCCTCGTGGTCTATCAACCCCGACCGTGGTTCCGTCACACGTTGGTGTCAAGATGATTACATGGGCGATAACCTACCCGTAGAGTCCAGCCTTTTATGGACTAACACGCAGAGTAATACTGTCATTGCTCATCTCACTTGCCGGCACTTTAAAGCCATAGGTGTTGGCAACAGGCAATGCCAAACACACTTTATCAATTCCCATGCTGAACAATACTTCATGCATTGTATGTGCATTCGTGCCGTCACAGTTGCTGGGTAAGCATGCGTAGCTTCTATGGTGGATCTGCAGACCCTGAATTCAAAGAGATTTGCCATGCGTGGACTTTTCCCCATACTCTTTGGAGGTGCCGTGTTTGTACTTACATGCAGGGGTCAGAGGCCATTCCCGGGCACGAGGTGATTTTTGGGTCATGGCGATTCTGAAGTACATGTACATGTGCTGTACATATATGTACATGTACAGTACATGATGATGCATCGCGCGCGTACGTTAAAAGTACAGTGTATGTCACATCCCAGGCCGAAAAGATGTCATGTCCACTCAGTTCTAGAGTGAAACAAAGCACACATCTCCCTTGGGCTGGGTAGGGTGGGGAACTGCACAGAGGATGTTATGAAAATGAGGGTTTGCAGTCAGGTGAAGGTGGATTCAAACAGTGGGGTAGCTAAGGTTTTACTGGGGGGGGGGGCACCAGAATGGGGGGGCACCAACTTTCAGTGATGTGTTTTTTTGGGGTAAGCTTTTGTTAGCTTAATTGTTCCATATCCATTTATCTCGTTTTTTTAGTGGGGGGGGGGGGCTGGGCTGGGGTGACGTGTCCACAGGCCCTCCGAGGCTACGCCCCTGGATTTTAATGACGAAAAAAAGGTCTGAAATGGCACATGACCATACACCCGTTAATATCACTGCTGTGCTTGAAATTACACACAACTCTGTTACTAGAGGAATATTGAAAGGCTGCGTAGCACCGTGATCAGAATATCGACAAGAATATTTTATCAAATCAGTGCTCTGAAATATGTGATTGCCGAGCTTTCGGCAACTGTAACTATTACTAGGGGAACCAGCCGCAATCACTGCCATAGACTTGTGCATAATTTTAGACGGAGCCAGGTAATTCAGACACAGCCCAAGTGAGCAAGTTTTGGGTCTCGTATGAGTAGGGATGGTACTTACGAATACATGTACATATACTAATTGCAAGACTAAATTTAGTTATTAAGAATAATTTATAGGCTGACCCTACCCCACTGAACATGGTGCCGAAAAAACCCAACTGTCAACATTTTTGTTCAGAGAGAGGGAGGGGCGGGAAAGACGCAGAAAACTTCAGAGGCAAGTTATTTTATACAAAAGCCTCCCAGATGCAATTTTGTTTTCCTACACATCACGACGGGGAAACCCGACCTTAAACACAATGGTCCTTGCTTGAACAAAGGCGATAACTGTGGGGCTGAAAGAATCTTTTTCAAAGGGAAGCAAAGTTCGACAATTGAACAGGATAAGCTTCCGCGTGGCAAAAGAAGACTAGTCTTTTCTCAAGAATCATCATCCAATAGGAAAATACATGGTGTAAAAAAGTACTCGTCCAACCGCTATTTTGTGACTCTGTGTGCAGAATAATAAAAAAGCATCTGGAGGGGGCGCATTAGAGGCATAGACATTACGTCGGTGGAAACTAAAACAGGCACTAATTCTGTACATTTCGTGAACCTGCGTGTTCCGAGGAGGTTGTTAACAGTGGTGTATCCAGCGATGGAATCGTGAATATTAAAGAATACTTATGATTGGTAAGAAAATAATCGGTATATTTATTTATTAAATATTAGCACCAAATCCTATGAAAACAACACCATGAATAACGATGTTAGGACCACAAGTAAGGCTTTTGATTTCTCTTTTTCTCCCCAAACATCATGTTGAATGACCCCAAAGCTGCATTCGCTTTTGAATTCGCCCCCACCCCCACCAAAAGCTGGATACGCCGCTGGTTAGAATAATTTGGAATTATTCTTTCATACAAATGCAATCAGCACGGTAGACAGTATGCGCGGGGGGGGGCAGTTTCAGTCAGATTCCCCAACGTAGTGTATTCATTTGCAAACGTTAAATTTGAAGAACCAGACTTTATTCTACAATTTCATTCCAACCCACACTCACCTTGTACAAATGTATACAATACAGGAATACGACTGAAATCGGTACCCCGCGAATACAGTCTGTTCCCAGGGCATGTCATTCTCTGACCTCAGTGGACAAGTTAAAGATGCCACCCACCATACAGATATTGGCGTGGCAACTGAGGATTGTTTCTCGTCATTTATTAGCAAGTTCAACGACCAAACCAGCTTTCGTTTCATGACCGCAAAACCTTTTAATCACGACAAAGAAGCACATATGATATGCGGCCTTGAAAAATTGAAGACGGATTTAGTAAATGAGTAGACCATCGTCATAAATCAACCAGATGTATCTTCCCAGAAAATCGGATGAAGTTCGACTGGAGTGAAGTCTACAGTCTTTCGTGGCTGGTACCGGGTGCGCTTGGTCCAATGAACTATTGTGCCTCTAGCGTAGTAATCCTATTTGTCTACGAGCGCTGCTCATAATGTACAGAACATGCAATCCCAATCAGACGCGTATTACCTACCCTGACAGCGCACGTACATGTACATGTTCATACATGCATCGAAAGCCTTGCCTTGAATGCTGCAAAAAACCTATCAGAAGCCCATGAGACGTGTCTTCGAACGTAACTACTGGATACTGTGGCACGCCTGTTCTTTGCTCTGTGGTCATTGCCACCCAGTAAGCTAGGGGCCTACCTACGTACCTGTGTATCATGGACGGTAAGACAAGTGACGGTTCTTCTTCAATTCATGACACGTTTTGAACAATGGAGTATTCACAAACAGCCTATGGCACTGCGTACAAACCGACGGGCGGACTCCATTGGAGTCCATTTCGGATGGATCCTGTAGTTTGTGCTTTGCTAGGTTTAGAGTCATTCTGACTACTGTCTATATTGTTTTCTGAAATTCTGGAGCAAACAAGGAAATCACACAATTATACATGTACATGTACACTAATGAAATATTTGTTGGAAAGAGTTCCGTATACGGACAACACCAATTTTTCCTTCAATGTCATAATAACCACCAGAAAGTGATAACTTGTCCTAAAATTAGTAAAAAGTGAAATTCAGATAAAAAAAATTCCGAAGAGATGATTTAGAAAACAGTTTTTTTCAGACAAGTCTCATAGATTTGTGCATAGGGGCATCAGTTATCCGTACAAGTGCATGTACAGCATATGGAATCTTTCCTGTTAAATATGGAGTGTCGGTGTTGAAGGTAGTGTGCACCATTTTTCAAAACTCAGAGCGGAACCGCAGAATTATCTTTAAATCTCACTGTGAAGTTAGAAAATAACAGTGTCAGACAAGCTGTGAAATCTGTCCATCCAGAACACTGTCTTTTTTTAGGGATACAGAAAGGTTCCACCTTTTTCCAACGATCATTGAAAAAATACAATTTGTTACGGTCAAAACCCTTTAAACGGGCGCAGTAAACATATGTGCCTGCGTATATGTAGGCACATGGAAAGAGGTACACATCCATCCTCCATGGTGGGAGCATGGAGCTATGGTTCAACTAATCAACTACATACACAATTGTAACGGGTATAAAGGCAAAGGGAGAATTTGGGCCTGAAAAGAATTGTCTTGTGTACAAAAGGAGTTCACAAGTCACAACCCGCGATATCGCCGTCCCACTTCGCCGTCCGTGGTGGAGCCTGTTTTCGAGAACAAATGTCTGCTTTCCCATCACAGTGATTTGTTAGAGTTGCTCTTACACTTTGTTGACGCATCATTTGTTTATGTTGCAGCACTGATGACGTGTTGACTTTTTTTTGACCGACTGTTTGTGCATGTCGCCCCGCTGTGACTAGAGTCATTGTCAATATATCTATACCATCCGATGAAGTGGTGTTGATTTTACGTTGTGTTGTTGAAGCCTGGTTCGTATTTTGGGTTCGAACTTGATGAAAATTTCAAGATAGATGTGCATAAGCCCTGTAAATTAAATTTGTAATGTCTTCTTCTATCATATGCAATATAAATATATGTTGGGATACACAAGTGCTGGCTCGCTGACTCGTTACATATACAAATTGTATTGGTTATTGTGTAGCGCAGCGTGACGTAATCGTGCGAGACCTGTAGTAGGCCGTGAACAAGAATGGACAGGGTCAGACAAATAATGGTTTCATCAATGTCGTCTGTACTAGTGAGTATTGCTGAATAGGCTGATGTTTATGAACAAAATAAACTCCAAGAATGCTGAATTACATGAAAAAGTTCTGAAAGACGTCCAGACATTGTACGGAGGCGAGGCAGCTTTCCCGGACACAGTCTTGCAACTAAGGAACAAACTCGAGAAGCTATAGGCCCATACGATTGTGAGAAGATTGCGTTAACTGTTAAAAGTGCAACGGGGGATAAAGTGGATCAAACAGCAGTGGCACAATGGAAGCTGATCATCTCTTTGAGTTTGGAAAACCCGAGACTCTTCTCAACCTGACAAGGCCCTCCTGGAGCCTTCTGCTCGACAAGCATATCCACCTCAAGGGATAGAAAAAGACAGTGAAGAATGCTCAGCCATGAGCCATGCCGATACCGATTCCTGTGAATCCACAGGTAGGCCCTAATCTCTTTGTGCACACCAAGAAGGTTGCTGGAAAACCAAAGAGAAAAATTGGAGCCACAGTGTAGCTCCAGCCTTGGAAACACATGTACAGTATATTCATAACTCGAGTTGATTAAGATCCCACCAAAGCTGTGATTAATTTGAACGAGCTAGGATATATATACTTCGAATGGTGCAGTTGATCATGAAAAATTTATCGAAGACAAAAAACACCAGCAGGCTGGAGGTCTCTTCATGCCAAGTTTTCAGTCTGACATAAGACAGCCATCTGCGCAGGGCTCGAGCACACCATGTGGGTCTGGAGAGCTGTCTAAGTCCTCAGAAAAACATGCTGTCAAAATTTATTCTTACAGGGTGTCCTAAATGTCCCCATTTCGACTTCTAAAATATTACCCGTGGTGCACGAATCCAACACTTAAAACGGATGTTTAGTTTTGACTCATTGCATGCCTTGGAACATGATAGTCATTCTATGCGTGCGTCTTCCGTCCAGTATTGTTTTTCCATACCATATGGGCATTGTAGGTCTAAGGTTTGGCAATAACAAACTGAATTTTGATAGTCCTGTCTGTGAAGTATTATGTTTAGTAAATACGGTTACAAACAAAGACTTTTGGGATCCCTTATATCGTCTAAGATGCAACTTTATATTGGTTTATAGTTTTGTGATGTTGAAACTTTATATTGGTTAATAGTTTTTGATGTTGAAATGAAAAGCTGTTGATCTCGACCAAAGAAAGTTCCTAAAGTTTTACAGTTGAATGATTTTTGAAAGGTAATCTTGAGATTCAAGGCTGCGGCCTATGTTTTCTGGTTAAGGACTCATCATTTTGCGCTACGATTTTGTAAGTTGTCATGATGACCTATAAATGGAATGTATTTGCACAATCAGTCAAACTTTTTCGGTGTTTTGATGTTAGATGTTTAAGGTTGTTGTTGGTTTGTTTTAATGGTGCTTTCGGCAACTCGGGCTATTTGCATCAATAACTGTACGTTTAATCATACTAATTATTAATCAGCACCACATTACGGAGTTAGGGAGAAGGTTCAGTTCGGAGAAAACCTGCGAGAGCGAGTATGGACTGGAAGCCAATTGCACTTAAAGCCTGGGCCACGCTGGGACTCGAACCCGGGCCTCATTGGTGCAAAGCGAGGAAAGAACCGCTACGCTAACCCGCTCCGTCGGATGTTCAAGGTTCTCCTTATGATAGTTTGTGTGTGCATACAGTGCTCGCATTAAGTTAAGGATCTTAACACCACAGGAGGCACCACGTGTAGCCGTTTTATTTTTTTCTAACTTGACTCTTTGTCGCTATTATTGTTCAAAACATGGGTAACTACCATGATTCATATGAGATTCTAATTATTTACAAGATTATTTTGTGACTACTCGTGTCTAAGTGGTTGGTCAGAAATGTGTACTTGTTTGCATTGTTTGATATGTGTGATAAGAACGCCACCTATTACCTCGGAACGCTCTTATGGAGATCAATGGTATATTCCTCCTTGACCAATAGGCAGTAGTCAATTGCCGAAGTGCGCGCTGATGTTAAGACAGCTGCGTGAGTGTAAATGGCCCCATTGATCTCCATGATTAAAGTCTTCATGACATCATTGGTGGCCCCTCAGAATGGCGTCTCGTCGAATTCGTTTATGGTACCGGTGTAGTCCACTAATTCAGGCCCCATTGAAAACAGTGTAAAATCAGCATTGCTCGGGCCCAATAATATGCGTTCTAACATCCCTAAGGGAACCGGAAAAACACACTAAAAGTTATTGTATCTTCCATAATTTTTCATTTTCTTTTCAATTTTCTGTTGGTTAACTGATTACATTTTGGGTTATTCCCTCAAAACAAAATTACCCCCAAAAAGTGATTTTTCCAAAGTTTGCTAGCAGCCGTTTTTTAAGTGACAACCCTCAACTTTCTTAGGCACTTAAGACCATTTTTCAACAGTATTTTTTTGCCATTCTGCTCTCAGATGAAAGCCCAAAGACCCAGGGACTTCTCACCATTTTGGGGGCCATACAATCTCCTTTTTCAAAAGATACTGGGGGGGGGCACTTTTAATGCTCATGAGCTGGCCAGAAATTCTCGCTTGAATTAGTGTACTGCACCCCTATATGACATCAACCAAAAAGGACCGTTGTGTCTGCCGCCACTAAGTATCCCAAAGCCTCCCACTGTAGCCTACATGTAGTAAAACAAGCAAACCAACCAGAGAGATTTACCCTTTGTTAAGATGGGTTGAATTGGCTATAGCTTCTTTGTGTTAAATATTGTCGGCAAACTTTAATTATAACCCTAAAGAATTACATTTTATGATTTTTGTAACGTTCAGCAATGTTTCTATTTTCGAGTTGTCTTGAAATAAAAAAAATACATATACATGTACACTTGAAAATGTACGGGGGCCCAAATTCCAGCGTCATTTTCTCTCGGCCTCTCCACTGTTTTCACTTTTGTCTCCGGATAACGCTCTAAAATCATCCCGGTTACCGTTTGTCTCCCTCGGTTACCGTTTGTTTATGCGAGATAAGACGAACAGGAAAGTTGCTTTTAAGACTCAAAAGTTTTAGGATCTCCTGCCCGAATACGTGTCCCCGATCAAATCAAACCATCTTGTGGTATTTCTCCTCAGACGTCTGCAAGCTCTTGAAATAAGCCATTTGCAAGTTCAATTTGAATAAAATCTGGTACACTGAGTTCTTTAAATTCACATCAACATAACAACTTGAATTCTCCTTTCTAAAACCACTGTTGCTATACCTCGTGAATCGGGGCAAGCTTTTGTTTAGTTGCTTAAGAGACGCCTTGCAACAATACACTGTTTTTAATGGTAAGAACGGCACAAAGGAGATGGTGGTCGCTATGCAAAAGATTGCCCCGAATCACGAGGTATAGCAACAGCGTCTTTAGTCTGGGGAATTCAAATTGTTACGTTTTCTGTGCAATCAGATAACACAGTGTACCAGATTTTATTCAAATTTAACTCGCAAGTGGCTTAAGCGTATTGTCACGTCCCAAACTTGGGCTTGACAACAGATGGACAACGAGGCACGTTATTATTGTCTTTCTCTTCAGTAAAGAACTTGATTTAGCAGTCATGCTTGTTGAAGCAACACTCGTTTTTCGTCGTGCAGCTGTAATTTTATTGGCAAGAATAAGACTGCGCTTTGGTCTGCTGTTTTGGGTTTATTTAAGTTTGACCACGCCTTTGTTATTAGGTTCGACGTTTGAAACCACTGCCATGCTAATGCGTACGTCGTGCTCAATTCAAATTTATTCGACACGGCATAAATAAGGACGTTTGAAACGGGCCTTACATAACAAAAATAATCACCAAAGAAAATTAATGGAAGTTGGGAACAGCAGAATTTCAAACATTCCAGCATCTTCTCTGCACAGATCACATCAATGAGGTTTTTCTTTCTTGGTTGACATCACAGATTTATTCAAGAACATTAATGGCATTTCGTGTTAAGCATAAACGTGCGTTAAGAGCTAAAATGCGTTAGCAAACGAAAAATTGGAAATAATGTTGCTTGATACACAAAGGTGCCTTTTCAAGGGTGGTAGTAAAATAATTGAATTGCGTGGACTGTTTAACTTTGTAACACATTTCTGTGTGTTGGGGAAAATGTATAGCCTAGGCCCTCTCAGTGAGCGCTAGTCGAATCTTAGTGCGGGTAAGAGTCATCAATAAGGTTTCAGATTATGCTCTGAATTTTGTAAGCCACATAAAAAGAAAGTGATGCCTGGAAACCCCAAATAGTCTGCCACCACCCCAGCAAACAGATTACATTGAATAAGAAAGATTAAGGGGACACAATTAAAAAATGGTACCTTTGTGAATAAGGTCTGTAGAACTTAAAACATAGTCACACAGTTTAACCTATCGGCTGGAATGACATTAATTTGTAATGACTTTCATAGCATTTCTTTCATTTTTTATTCCCAGATTCCCCAAAGAAAAAGTGAACCTCGCACTTTCAATTCAATATGGCCGACCTGCGAATAGAGTCCATATGTTTTGCAGGCAGTGGCGTAGCCAAGGGGGGGCCTTAAGGGCAGTGCCCCCCACGAATTCCGGGTGCCCCCCCACTAAAAAACAAAACGGATGAGTGGATATTGAACGAGGCTAACGAAAACTTGCCCTAAAAAAACACACCAATGAAAGTTGGTGCTCCCCATAAGATGCTGATGCCCCCCCCACTAGTAACATCCTAGCTATGCCACTGTTTGCAGCATCGACGCCTCATACTAAACCAACTGTTGGGAAGCTTATTCTCACGACTGGGCTTTTTCTATACCCCTCTTGCAGTCAACGACACAGACAGTGATCGTTGGGACAATCCGAAGGCTTTCGAAATACCCCCCTGGCGCTGGAATGTCTCCGTGTCAATCTGCATGGCCGTCTTCGGCGTTTTGGGCAATAGTGCCCTCCTGCTGGTAAGATACTTAACTGTCAGATTGTAGTTCAAGATTTTCACGGCGTTTCATGCGACTGAGGGCTTTTTGCGCGTCTGATATGCTGATAGCGTTACAAAAATCTCCGAAAGTTTCTATGTGTCCCCTTTCTCTCGTCATTGTGGACAGGTCGGTGCACGTGTTCATTTCTTTCGAATGAAAAACTTTCTATACATGCATGTACCATGTGACATCAACAGTTTACCATCTAAATAAAGCGATCGTTGAATAGGGGGAAATGTTTTAAACAAACGTTCCTGTTTTGCTGTGACTTAAAAGTGAAAATATTATAAAAGACACTCATGGCTCTTAATTCAGTGTTATTGCTGTTGATCGGATAACACATCACATTAGCACGTCCTGGTGAAAAGTATGTTTAAAAGATTTCTTACTCTTCATTCCCTTTTCTCTTTTATAAGGGGGGTATTTATTGCATTGTCTGCAGAAATCCAATTACGAGCTATAGACATGTGCCAATCAACCTGTCTTTCTTTTCGTTTTCTGTTTGCATGCACAACGCAGGTGATTCTACTGAACCGCCATTTGCGAACCACCTCGAACATCTTGGTTTGTAACTTGGCTGTGGCAGACCTCATGATGTTTGTTGTAAATGTGCCCATGTCAACAGTCTCGTGGCTGTTCATAAGTTGGCCCACCGGGGCGTTCGGCAGTTTCCTGTGCAAGGCCGGGGGCGGGGCGTGGGTACTTTCTCAGGCACTGTGTGCGACCTCCCTGACTGCGGTTAGCATCGAGCGTTACTTCTCCCTGCACCGGCGGGTCCAGATGAAGCGCACGCTGGCGATTCTCCTGGTTGTCTGGACCATTGGGCTCCTGTTCACCATTCCTGTCTTGGTGGTAGGCCACACGTATTACATACCTTATTTTGACGTACACATTTGTCGTCAACTCCCAGACCATTGGCTGGCAATTCGGGGTTACATCACCGCGTACGCACTCCTGACCTATTTCTTACCTGTCCTAGTCATTACCAGCTGCTATGCGGCAATGGCGCGAGTTCTCTGTTGCGGTGGGGTCAGTGGAGAATCCGTCGCCAGCGTGCGTGCCCGCCATCGTCTGGCGATTGTGGTGCTGCTGCTGGCGATCGTCTTCGCCGTCTTCTGGTTCCCGTACCACTTCTTCTACATGTTCTTCCTGTACTCGGACTACGACACCATGGAGCACGTCTATAAGAACTTCGAGCTGTACATGCGCCTGATCGAGATCGCGCACGTGCTCATCTACGTCAATTCCTGCCTCAACCCCTTCGTGGTGTTCGTCCTCAGTGGAGTCCACCGCCAGCCTCTCCTCGACAGCTTTCGGGGCCGTTTTTACCGGCGTAATCGGAAGGCAGCCGCTGGACAGCCCCGCCGATATGCTCCTGTGCCGGAAGGCGTCTACGCGGAAACAACGCTCAGCGTCCAATAATTGTCCCTCCCCGAGGGAGGGGCGGTGCTGAGAGGCCCCTGGGGATACCCGGCACGATATGTGGGAAAAGGAACCCCCTAATGTGATGCACAATGAAACAATATACGGCCTTTTTAGCCCCAACGACTGTGATTGATGCCCAAAAGAAACATGCGCAGTCGGTCACTCTGAAGAGCTTGTGGTGTGCGGTTTTTCTTTGAAAACAAAAAGGCACAAGGAGAGATGCGCGAAACTGAAAGTCCCATATGCGGCAAGGTATGAGACGGAGAGAACCCCACTGCTTTGTGTTGGTCATTGTCTCGCAGGA